>OV277352.1:3105000-3330000 GCA_922984085.1 Sicus ferrugineus
CGGCCGACCGACCGACCAACCAACCGACCGACCGGCCGACCGACTGACCGATCGACCGACCAACCGACCAACCAACCGACCGACCGACCGGCCGACCGACCGACCGACCGACCGACCGACCGACCGAACGACCGACCGACCGACCGGCCGACCGACCGACCGACCGAGCGACCGACCGACCAACCGATCGACCGACCGACCGACCGACCGACCGACCAACCGATCGACCGACCGACCGACCGACCGACCGACCGACCGACCGACCGACCGGCCGACCGACCGACCATCCAACCGACCGACCGACCGACCGACCGGCCGACCGACCGACCAACCGACCGACCGACCGACCGACCGGCCGACCGACCGACCAACCAACCGACCGACCGGCCGACCGACTGACCGATCGACCGACCAACCGACCAACCAACCGACCGACCGACCGGCCGACCGACCGACCGACCGACCGACCGAACGACCGAACGACCGACCGACCGACCGACCGACCGACCAACCAACCGACCGACCGACCGGCCGACCGACCGACCAACCAACCGACCGACCGACCGACCGACCGGCCGACCGACCGACCAACCGACCGACCGACCGACCGACCGGCCGACCGACCGACCAACCAACCGACCGACCGGCCGACCGACTGACCGATCGACCGACCAACCGACCAACCAACCGACCGACCGACCGGCCGACCGACCGACCGACCGACCGACCGACCGACCGAACGACCGACCGACCGACCGACCGACCGGCCGACCGACCGACCGACCGAGCGACCGACCGACCGACCGACCAACCGATCGACCGACCGACCGACCGACCAACCGATCGACCGACCGACCGACCGACCGACCGACCGACCGACCGACCGGCCAACCGACCGACTGGCCGACCGACCGACCGATCGACCGATCGACCGACCGACCGACCGACCGGCAGATCGGCAGCGAAGTGGTCAAGCTGTCTGCGAGATATGGCAACGCGACCGAATCGCATGAATGACTGAATGAGTCAGTCAGTCAGTCAGTGAGTCAGTCAGTCAGTTGGTCCGCGTTGCGGGTAGCGGCTGCCGTCTCGAGGGAGGGAGGGGAGTGGCAGCCGGGAAGGGGTTTGCGGTGGCGGGGGTGGGTGGGTTACGATCTCACCTTTCGATTTTCATTAGTTGCGCTCGCCTTATGATCCCTCCAACAACAACAACAAGAACAAGAACAACATGAGGGTTTTATAACGCGCAAAAAAACATAAAAACATTTCAAAGTCGAGTGACATTTTTCGACTTCCGAGGGTTGTGAGGGTTGCGTGGAGAGAGAGGAAAAAAGTCCCTCGATAGAGTGCGAGCAGCCCTTCAGATGGAGAGCGGCGAGTGTTTCGAAAATCACCCCGATCGCGTGATCGTCGCTTCTTTCTCAGCTGGTGATTAATTACACCGCCGCCGCGTGAGGGACGCCGACGCCGACGCCGACGCCGATCTGGCCGGGTGTTGGGTGGCGTCCAGCAATTTAGGCGTCAGCTGGTCAACCGCGCCGCTCGCCGTCTCTACGCAGCCGCCGCCGCCGCCGCCGCCGCCTCTACATTCTCGCCGAATTTCGCTTGCCGTCATCTCGAGCAGCTGTGACCAGCGACTCACGTACACGGATACGCAAGCAAGCGCTGGCAGTTAAAGAGTTTTTAATTACGCCGAAAAACACGCCGATGACTGACTGACTGACTCAAACAACACGGTCGGGGGGGATCCGACAGGAATTCGGCTTTTTTCTCTCTCGGTTTCTGTCGCTCAGTTTCTGGCGCTCGGTTTCTGTCGCTCAGTTTCTGGCGCTCGGTTTCTGCCGCTCGGTTTCTGTCGCTCAGTTTCTGCCGCTCTGTCTCTGTCGCTCGGTTTCCGTCGCTCTGTCGCTCTGTTGAGAGGCCGGCGCACGTCAACACGCCTCGCTGACACTTTGACAGCACAAACGGAAAACGGAGTGGGAAAAACAATATTAAAACCCTACTGAATGTTGGAAATGCAAAGGAAAAATATTTTCTCCGCTAATCCGCAACCTCTTTGAATCCGCTGACGTGTAATTGTACGTCAATCCTCTCTTTTCTTCTCTCTGCGGCTCCACGTTAACACTCTCTGCGGCTCCAATTCTGGCGCTCTCACACTTTCGAGCTCTCACACTTCCCAGCTCGCACACTTTCGAGCTCTCACACTTCCCAGCTCTCACACTTCCGAGCTCCACGACGCCACCTCTACGTTTGCCGCCGTAACCCTTCACCGCCGTTCCGCCTTCACCGCCATCACATCGTTCTCTGGTGGCATTTTATAGCGTTGGCTTTTCACCCGTCAGCCACTCTGCTGACCTCCTCCCGCGCCCGGGGAAGCCAACGGTTTAGTGGGCTTATCTGCGACGGCCAGTAATTAACACCGTTGCGTTGCGTAATGCCAGCGACGGCAGACGCCGAGGAAGCCACTGCAGTGTTGCTGGCTGCGGGGTGGCACGCCAGCTAAATACGGCGGCTAAACGCTCGGCGGCGGACATTTTAATGCTGTTAGTCCTGGATTGGATTGGCCCGGCTAAGTTCGGCGTGCGGCTAAATGTCGCCGCGGCGGGGGGTGCGGGGGACGCGTTTGTTCCGCATTAAGTTTTGCATTTTGAGTCGCGTACACATTGACGAGGAAAGCTCAATCAATAAAATCCTCCTTCAGCTTGCTGTTGCCTTCATGTACACATCGAATTCTGACGTTAATCGCAAGTTTGCACAACAAATGATTAATGATTTCCATCCGATCTCCTTATTTAATAATTTCCATATAAGTTCTCTACTTTATTTTCCCCTTTTCTTGCTCTGTTTAACTCGTTTAAACTCGATTTTATTGTCAAAAAAACTCTCACAAAACGGTGAAAATTTCGACTCTCCTCGCAGGTGGAGATTTTCTGGAGAGTCGTAGTTTCCCGTGTTGCCAAGTTCAATAAATAAACAAAAAACTCCGCGAAAACATTTCGAAATGACAAGTTTGCATTTTATTGTCAGAAATGACAAGTTTGCATTTTATTGTTGTGTGTTGATTGTTGTGTGGAATAGTTTTGCCCGCTTTTTGCTGCGTTGACTGTGTAGCAGCTGCTTTGCCCGTCAGCACGGGGAAAAACTTTCCATATATTTAATATTATCGATTAAACATTTGCGATTTCTATGCTTGCTTTTCCTCAGCTTTTTACTTTTCTGTCGTTTTCACAGCGTACAGTAATAAATTGTAAGTAAATGAATCATTAAATCGCTGTCATTAAAATGTCAAATATTATTGGGCCGTTTTTTGAAATCGCTTGAAATATCAAATTCGTGACGATTGTTACTCTGGCTATCAATTGATGTTGGTCGCTTTTTCCCGTGCAGAGCTATTGAGGAATTGGAACACCACACCGCACCTCTCACGCATCCTCTCACCCGACACACTACTAACAACGCTATTCGAACCTCTCCTCGCACCTCTACGTACACCTCTACTACTCACACCTCTACTCACACCTCTATTCACACTACAATTCCAACTTCTACTCTTCCCACTACTCACCCAACTACTCTACCAACTACTCTCACCTCACCACTACTCTCAACTCTTTAGTGTAACTGAATTTAGTTACTGAATATTCTCTTCATGTAACCGTAACAACGTTTAGTAAGCTAAACTAAATAATCGTAAAAAAGGAATTTATTGCAATCAACTGCATAAAAGTATCGTAAAGAATAAAATTAAACTTATGAACTCGGAATATTCGCATGCGAAGTACTTACATTTCTTGAGAAGGAATGTAATAAAACGAAAAAGTTCATAAATTCAGAGAGACACTAAAACTATTTGTCATTATAAAGACAGAGAGAGTGAGAGAGAGTGAGAAATCGGCAACGAGGCAAAAAACTAACAGTTGTTCAAAAACTATTGTTGGTGTAGACAAAAAATAAAACACAATAAATGCGTGAAAAAAATCGTAATTTTCTCTTCCTCTATCAGTTGAAGAAGTTGAATCAATAAAATTTTACTTTATACACTCGATTAAGTCTTTAAATCGCATCCAAATTAGCCGTCAGCAGCTACATAAAACTGTCAGCTACTGTTTTTCTTGTCTCAACTCAAAGGGTTTCCTGCCACCGTTTTTTTTGCTGCTTTATCGTTTTTTGTTTTATCGTTTTTTCGCTTTAAACGTTTGAACAATTTTAATCGCTACTTTTAATGCGTTTCACTAAATTTATGCATAAATTAATGCAGAAAAAAAAGACACACACACACACGCGCGCAGCAACAACAACGAGCAACTGTTAAAACTCTCAGCGTTTAATGTCCACCCGAGATTGTCGGTCCGGTCCGGTCCATCCTATCGTGCAAAACACTCTCATTAATTCACTGAATGTGAATGGCAACCACAAAATATTGTCAACTGTGATGCCGCTGCCACTTTTAAGTGTTAATGAATGGACTGCTGCGGACCGCCGAATGGACCGAAATGTGTTGTGTGGTGGAGAGCAACACATGAACATGGCGGAGAAGGGGAGAGGAAATGAGAGAATAAATATGTTCGCAGGCATCTTCGTCGCGGTTTTCTGCTCGCATTGAGTTCTTTCGCTCGATTGCGCTTCTTGCGATTGCCTTTGGTGTTGATGTTGTTGTCGTTGTTGTTGGTGGTGTTGTTATCGTTGGTGTTGGTGTTGTTATCGTTGGTGTTGGTGTTGTTATCGTTGTTGTTGGGCGATCATTCGCTCTTTTTTTGGGTTCTCGGATCGTTTTGTTTGTTTGATGTGTCATTTTACGCGCCACTCTCGCATACATTAAACGCTCGCAGGCAACTTCAGCAGCGGAGAATTCTTTATTTTTGTTCTTGTTGTTCCTGTTGCTGTTGCTGTTGTGTTGTGTATCGATGGGACTCTTAATGGGCGAAAAGGTTTTTTAGATAACGTCGTCCTGATACGCGCGGCATTCAGTCGCTGCACCGACTGGAGCGCAGTTGTTGTTGTTGTTGCTGCCTCTTCACTGTGATCGTCGCAGTTTTTTTGTTGCGCTTTCGGTTGCGTAAATTGAATTGAATGCATTTTCGCGTTTGCCATCTTTAAGGTTGCGAATTGAGTTGTCAACGCTCTTCATTTACATCTGCGGCGGCCGAATGTCCTTAAAATCTTTCGGTTCTCGCTGTGCGTCTCCTTTTAAATGCAATCGGCGGCGTCGCGATTTCCGATGTCTGAAAGTGATGACGGTGCGACAGTTAAGGCGACTTATTTGCATATTAATTGCGTTTTGCATTAATTAAGTTAATGCAGTGGAATGCAATAGAAACAAAATGAAAATGAAAGAAAATCGCATAAAGTCAACAAAACTGAAAAAAATAAATTCATGAGAAATTTTTGGCAAAAAAAAAAAAAAACTTGAAATTTTTACTTCAAAAATCAAAAGTGCTGATTTTTCGCTACATTAATTTTTAAAGTTATCAAAATTGACTATCTCGTGATGTAAACAAAGCAAAGCTGCGTGCTGCGTGTTGCATGAAGGAATGCGTCTTCCGCGTGCTTTGATTCTGTGATGGCGAACCGCGCTGGCGTGTCATGCGATAGACGCGCTCTTGGAGGACGTTAACGCCAACTTAACACGAAAATCTACATACAACACGATGGTGGCGGCGGCGGCGGCAACAACAACAACAACAACAGCAACAACAGCAACAACACAGCAACAGCAACAACAGCAACAGAACATCGACGTCGACGAAAACCCAACAGACAGCGAAAACGCATTTGGTAGTGAATTTCGCGTAAATGAATGTGTGTCCGTGTCCGTGTGCGTGCGTGCTGGTGTGCGTGTGTGTGCAGGTGAATTTCATGCTCGCGATTTACACCTGACCTAGTGAACCACAACAACAACAGCAACACCAACCAACCAACAACAGCAACACCAACCAACCAACAACAGCGCCGTCCAACGCCAGCAACGGCGGCCACCAGAATCAACACGGAAAATGCGACGGTGGCGCCTCCAGCGATGACGTTTCAAAATTGAATCAAACATGCGAACGAAACACAAAACATGCACTTGAAAGACATGCAAAATGTTACGCTTTTTGTTTTGTAGTTAAAAACGTTTGATACACAGAAAAACGTAACGCAAGTCAAGGTGAATGCGGAGTGTAAATGCGCGGCAAATTAAAAAAGATCGGCAAAGTTATCAGAAGGTAGAATCGGTAGTAGAATCGGTAGTAGAATCGGTAGTAGAATCGGTAGTAGAATCGGTAGTAGAATCGGTAGTAGAATCGGTAGTAGAATCGGTAGTAGAATCGGTAGTAGAATCGGTTGTAGAATCGGTAGTAGAATCGGTTGTAGAATCGGTAGTAGAATCGGTAGTAGAATCGGTAGTAGAATCGGTAGTAGAATCGGTAGTAGAATCGGTAGTAGAATCGGTAGTAGAATCGGTAGTAGAATCGGTAGTAGAATCGGTAGTAGAATCGGTAGTAGAATCGGTAGTAGAATCGGTAGTAGAATCGGTAGTAGAATCGGTAGTAGAATCGGTAGTAGAATCGGTAGTAGAATTGGTAGTAGAATCGGTAGTAGAATCGGTAGGAGTCGCCAATATATGTTGTAAAATAGTAGTTGGCAGACATATTCAATATATTTACATGAAACTCTTATTTATTTTTCCAACAGTTTCACTAAATTTCATGAATTGTAATGATTTTCTCATGAATTTCATGAATTTTTATGATTTTCTCATGAATTTTGAGTAAATTTTAGTCTCATCCAGAAAAGTTTCAATAGTCTCAGAAGTCCTCTCTTTTCTTCTTCTTAGGCTTGGTCTTCTGCTCCTTCATCATCTTCTTCTCCTTCGTCTTCTTCTTCTGCTCCTTCATCATCTTCTTCTCCTTCGTCTTCTTCTTCGTCTTCGTCTTCGTCATCGTCTTCTTCTTCTCCTTCGTCTTCGTCTTCGTCGTCTTCTTATCCTTCGTCTTCTTCGTCTTCGTCTTCTTCGTCTTCGTCGTCTTCTTCTCCTTCTTCATCGTCTTCTTCTCCTTCTTCATCGTCTTCTTCTCCTTCTTCTCCTCCTTCTTCTCCTTCTTCTTCGTCCACATTCGTCTGAACGTCATTGTGTAACTCACGTGCTTTTCATTAAAGATTGCGTGTCAATCGTTTTGTAATCCCATCAAATATCGTGAATAGCTCTCTAATATGAGTTCTCCAATAAACGGTGTAAACGGAGTTTTTTGCGTGTGACAGACCCACTAACATGATATTAAAACATGATATTAAAACATGATATGTCACATGATATGTCACATGATATGTCACATGATATGTCACATGATATGTCACATGATAGCGCTTATAAAAGAAATTTAAACGTGATATGGCTCAGATTTCATAGCTATTGTTGTGTCGGAGTAATTTTTGGCACACTAATTTGAATTTATATTGAAATCATGTGGTTGTTCATTCAAATTTATCTTCCAAAAGGGTGAAGGGGGGTGGGATACTTCTTGACTAACATTACTGGTTACTGAAGACTGAGTGGTTACTGTAGATTAGTGATTTCCACTCTCTCTCATCTTCGAGATCTTCACAACAATCATGTGTGGAAACACATCACTGTTCGGTGTATGATGGCGGTGATGGTGATGATGACGGTGATGGTGATGATGGTACTCGTATATCATCATCATCATCATCACGACCGACGACCGACCGGCAGACACTTTATGCAGTCTCACGCTCAGCAGAGCGTAATAAAAGCGAAAGAGCGCGAGAGCACAAATCGTTTATAGCGCGATATAACGCGGCTGGTGTAGGATTGAGAGCGAAGTGGATGTCGACACGCTACGAGAAGATGGAGACGAGGGAGAAGGAGTTGGATGAGAAGGAGGCGAAAGAGGAGGATAAGAGGGAGAAGAAGAAGGAAAAGAAAGTCAAGAAGGGGAGAGGAAAAGGAAGGAGAAGAAGGAGAAGGGTAGAGAAGTGGGTGAAGGAGGGGTAGGGACGAGTAGGAGAAAAAGGGGAAGGAGCGGAAGAGGAGGGGAAGCAGTAGAAGGATAACGAGGAAGAGGAGAAGGATAACGAGGAAGAGGAGAAGGATAACGAGAAGGTGGAGTAGGAAACGAAGGCGGGGGAGAAGAAGGGGGAGAAAAAGGAGGATGAGAGGAAGGAGGATGAGAGGAAGGAGGAAGAAGGAGAAGGAGGAGAAGGAGAAGGAGGAGAAGGAGAAGGAGGAGAAGGAGGAGGAGGAACAGGAGTAGGAACGAGACGTAGGAGAAGGAGGAGAAAAGTGAGGAAGAATAAATTAAAACATTAAAAACGAATCAAGATATTTGACGTGAGAAGGTTTTTCTAAAATGTCATTAAAACTATTTTTACTTTATTTTAAAAAAGAAACCGTAGAAATCACTGAAAGCATTGTTGTCGCTGTTGTAGTTGTCGCTGTTGTTGTTGTTGTTGTTGTCGCTGTTGTTGTCGCTGTTGTTGTTGTTGTTGTTGGTTTCCTTTGGTGATCACCGAGATAGTAATTACAGTGGAGAGAATATTTAATAATGACATATAATAGATAAATTCTTTAGAAAATGTCACTGCAATTATCGTGATTAAAATAATTGTTGACGTTGTTCGCGGTGCTCATTTTTCGAATTACGATATCTCGCTTGTTTGAATTCCTCCCGCGCTCTCTTCCCCTCGCACACACCACACTTTTTTTTTAGAATTCTTTAAATTAATTTTATCGCTTATTTTTAATTTATTTATTAGTTAACTTTTTGTTATCGGAGAAACAAAAAGTTAATTTGAAGTTGACTGTTTCGTTGATTTCATGGATTTTTTATTCTATTTTGTTTTATTTTATTCCGTTGCCTTCAATATTCCGCATCGTCGCTCCGAAGAAATTTGTCGCTACTAAATATTTAATATTCAATTCTTGTTATTATTGTTATTTTCCTTCACTAACTCAATTTATTGTCGATATTATATTCGATCATTTTCTATTTTTCTCTCTTCCTCCTCTCGTCCTCCTTCAATTCCAGAAATAGCATAAAATATCTAATATAATATGCGATATCTGGCAGATATATTTAACTTTTACCTGCGTTATCTGATTTTCATAATTTGATTGTGGTTGTGGTTTTATTTTAGGTTTGCCTTTCGACATTTTCACCAGTATTCTTTCCTCTCCTTTCCCTCTCTCCCTCTCTCCCTCTCCCCCCTTTCTGCTGTCTGTCATAATAAAGCACCGCTTAAATAATTGAGTGAAAAAGTATAATAAAAACTCTCGAAATTGGGGCCACACTGCAGCGCGTATCTTTCGAGGGTTGAATAAAATGTATATAATTTCCTTATTATCTGCTACAAAAGAACAGAAAGAAAAACTTAAAGAGAAAAAAACCCAAAACTAAAGAGAACTTCGTCGAAATTCAAGAAAAACTGAACGAAAAAAGCCAATAAAAATATAGAATTCTAGCAGCAAAAAATTAAATGAGTTCCTTTGAAGAATGTGCGGTAAAAACGCTGCAATCTATTATACAACAATAGCAACAACAACTACAAACAACTATTCCACTAAGAAATCCTCTCCCTCTCCCTCTGCCACCCTCTCCCTCTCTGCCACTCCCTCTCCCTCTGCCACCCTCTCCCTCCAGCCTTGAGCGAATACAGTGCAAGCAGCAGCAAGGGATGAAATTACAACAAAAAACAAAAAAAAAAAAAAAAAGAAATTGTATACAAAAATAACGGTTATAAAACCTGATTACTGTAGCAAGGACTCGACGGTACAAAACCGAGCAATCACAAAACTTTTCAAACTTTTCAGGTCTTTCTTCTCCTTTCCTCTTCTTCCTCTTCTTCTCGTTTCTACCACAACTTTTTGTAGCTGGAAAAAGCTTCTCGGTGCCATCACGAAATGATTTGTTTCTGTGAAAAGTAGCATGAATCGACCCACTCAGACCACACCAAGTCCTTCAACGCTCTTCGTAGGATGGCGCGCGGTGCAGAGAAGATGGTCGTTCTTACGAATAAGAGAAAAAGGACGATCAGACGAAGAGGACAAACGAGGGAAGAAGACGAACGAGGGAAGAAGACGAACGAGGGAAGCAAACGGATGAGGGAAGAAGACGAACGAGGGAAGAAGACGAACGAGTGAAGAAGACGAACGAGGGAAGAAGACGAACGAGGAAAGAAGACGAACGAGGGAAGAAGACGAACGAGGGAAGAAGACGAACGAGGGAAGAAGACGAACGAGGGAAGAAGACGAACGAGGGAAGAGAACGGATGAGGGAAGAAGACGAACGAGGGAAGCAAACGGATGAGGGAAGAAGACGAACGAGGGAAGAAGACGAACGAGTGAAGAAGACGAACGAGGGAAGAAGACGAACGAGGAAAGAAGACGAACGAGGGAAGAAGACGAACGAGGGAAGAAGACGAACGAGGGAAGAAGACGAACGAGGGAAGAAGACGAACGAGGGAAGAGAACGGATGAGGGAAGAGTAAAGCCTTTCGTTCCAAACGGAAAAACCTTTTAATTTCTTAGCAGAGAGAAATAGAAAGCGAACGAGAACAGCAGATGGAATTCAGAATTTCTCCTGATAATATTTCCCCCACAGACCCGATAAACACAATTTTCCCCGACATACCACCCGACAGACCTATTTGAGTTCCCTAAAATATCATTCAGTTTGGATTAAATTTTATTTTAAAGCAAAAAAGAAAAAATCAAGTTTCCTTATTAATTTTGAAAATACAGATCGTTATTTTTGCTCGGTCCCGCTGTTCGCCGCATTTTCGCATTCTCAAGAATCTCCATTCCATACCGCTGATGAAATTAACCCACTCCAAGTCAAATCTAACGGTGCTTAAAACCACTAATTCAGCACCGTTTAGGCCAAATTCATCTCTCCGCACGAGATACGTGTATTTCTCGCCATATCACTCTCATATTATCATATCTTCCTCCGCCATATCATTCCTCGTCATTCGTAAGTGGCTAATCACACATCACCTCTCCCTCTCTCTCTCTCTCTCTCTCTCTCTCTCTCTCTCTCTCTCCCTCTTCACATATTTCTGTTTCCCCCTGCTGGTTGATTGTTATAATTTAGTTTCTCTGCACTTTTTGATTAGAGGCTCTCGGATTTGAACTTTCGGTCACGTCTCGTCTTTTAATATTCATTTGCAGATCCCAGGATTCCTGGTCTTCCTTTTGAAGTCTCTCGCTTGCTCTCTTCCTACCTCTCTCTCTCCCTCCCTCGCTCTCCCTCTCCCTCCCTCGCTCTCCCTCTCCCTCTCCCTCTCTCTCTGTCCCAGTCCAGTTCAACTGTATTTTATTATTATTTTCTTATTTTTGATAATTGGAATATTTTAAGTTGCTTTTAGACGAGAGTTCCGTTTTTTCCCTTTAATCAAGTAAATTTTAGGTTGCAAATAATTTCTTCTCAAGTCTTTTCTTCGTTTGCTTTTTTCTAATTCAATTACTGAAACCTTTTATTAGGGATTTCTTGAATTTTGTGTGTGGAATTCCGTCGAACTTCTTAGCTTCGTAGATAATTTGTTTCGAATGCGTTTAGTGTTCGATTTGAACGTTTTATGTAAAAATCTAAGGATTCGAAATATTTTGCTCTACAATTATCTTCGAAAAATTTGTTTCGAAGATTAAATAAAAATTGACTTTGATCGTTTCAAAACATTCTTTTAGATATTTAAAATCAACGAAATTGCTTTGCGTTGCCTAGAATTGAATAAAATTCGCACAATGTTACCTTACAATATTATAAATCTTCCGAAATCGTAATCTTCTTAACTTTTTGAAGAATAATGAATGTCTCGGTCACACCCACATAATTAGGAGAAGCGAAAAAGGAACGCAAAACAAGGAAAGCCAGCAACTCAACAGTCAGGATTATGAAATCATTTAAGAAAATCCTGTAATCCACTCCTGCAAAAAGATGGTTCAGTTCAACCAGCTGCGTTTTAATATTCCTGTTTCTTTCTTTAATTTTTGGTTGAAGTGCAAAGGGGGGCAATTTTTGGTACCTTTTTTGTTGAAACTCACACATTTTTAACACCCTCAGAAAAGGATTGGCATTTTGTTGTATTCACAAATCCTTTACGAATTTATTTCAGTTCAATGCTACGGCGATTTGTAATCCATTCTAGAAGCTCATCAGCTAAACGAAGGATGAGCAGGACAATAATGACGACGGCGGCAACGATGTGAACTTCACTCACACACACACATGCACACACACACACACACACACACACACATAACCAACCGCACCCATTCAGTGTTGAGGGGAAAACAGGCAACAGGATGAAAAATGTTTGCAAACCCCTGCTGAATGATGATTTTTATTTTCGCTTTTGCTTTGCTTTAATTTTCCTTCATTTCTTGCTGTTGTTGCTTTTGTTATCTAATTGTTGTTGTTCTTGTTGCTATTTGGATTTTGTTGTAAGCAGTTTTCTGGTGTTGTTTTTTTTTTTTTTTGTTGCTTTTGCTTTTGCTGAATATCCTGGCCTGGAATATCGATTTCACTATCCAGAGTTTTACATTCACTTTTCTGCTTACATTGTTGTTGATGGTGGGAGTTGTTGTAGTTCTTGTTCTTGTTGTAGCTCTTCTTGTTGTTGTTGTTCTTGTTGTTGTTGTTGTTGATGTTGTAATTATAAGATCAAGTGGGCTTGGCTAATCGATTTGAACCCCCGCACGCCCGCATCGAAGAGCGAAGGCCGCGCGTTGTAGGACGAGAACGAGAACGATGACGAGCAGACAAGAGAAAAATTTGAAAACCTTTTACGAAACCATGTTGTTGTTGCTGTTGTTACAGTCATTGTTTCGCAGTCATTGTTTCGATTTATTTTATTTTATTGTACAATTCGTCTGCTAGAGATATATTAAAATTGAAGAAGCCGACATTTCCAACATTTCTACAATTTCTTCCCTTGCATATTTAAAAAAAAAAAAAATTAAAATAATTGTAATTCTTCGCCATTTCAGTCTGAAGCCTCCGCCGAAAGATGGCGTCACCAAAAGCAATCCATCGAAACGTCATCGCGAACGTCTGAATGCCGAGCTGGATCTGCTCGCCTCACTGTTGCCCTTCGAGCAAAACATCCTCAGCAAGCTGGACCGTCTGAGCATTCTAAGGCTGGCAGTTAGTTATTTAAGGACCAAAAGTTACTTTCACGGTGAGTGCAAATAGTTAAAAGCGAATAATAAATTCAAAACTCTATGCAAAAACGAGTTTCTACTTGTAAAAATCATGCGGAGAATATTAATTTAGCCAAAAGTTCAACAGTCTCCCCTCCAACTTCCACGTTACTTCAGCGACTTCATCGACTTCATCGACTTCAGCGACTTCATCGACTTCAGCGACTTCATCGACTTCATCGACTTCAGCGACTTCATCGACTTCAGCGACTTCATCGACTTCATCGACTTCATCGACTTCATCGACTTCATCGACTTCATCGACTTCAGCGACTTCATCGACTTCAGCGACTTCATCGACTTCATCGACTTCAGCGACTTCATCGACTTCAGCGACTTCATCGACTTCATCGACTTCAGCGACTTCATCGACTTCAGCGACTTCATCGACTTCATCGACTTCATCGACTTCATCGACTTCATTAAATTGAAATATTTAATTGACTCTATCGTGAATACACTCCAGATTACTATTGTAAATACGGATCGCCTTGACAGTGCCTTCCTCGTCCTTTGATTCCACTCAACACAAGTTAAAATACGAGTATTTCGATCCCCGGTCCGTAGCTGCAGCGGAAGGGCCACTGCGTTGCGGTCCATTAACTCTTTCCCAGCCGAAGGCGATCAAGAAGGACGAGGAATCAGGACGACGAGTCAGCAAACCTACGAGCAGAAGAACAACCGAACAATCGAAAGACAAATAAAGTGGAAGGTAACGCGTGCCGGATGCATTAAAATGACAGAATTCGAGAACGAAGGTACGAACGACAGGGAACGCCAGGTCGCTGAAAACCAACAAAACCTGAAAACCAAATAATTCTCAAATATTCTAGTTTTTGCCTTAAAAGTTTCCGGGCGACGAGCTCACATTTTTTGGCGGCTTCTCGGCGGTGAAGGCGGACGAGTCCTGGAACTGCTTGCTTTAAAAATTAAGCGACACGCATTCCACGTTCCGACGCGTGCCGAAGATTTGCGCTTTTGTTTGGTTATAAATGTAGCGAGCGGTCACCAGGACCGGATGCCATTAGAGTTGTTTAAATAGAAGGAGAGAGGAGTTGTTGGGATAGCAGGAGCTCATCATCGTGCCAGTCCATCGCTGCTGCCGTCGACGACGATGATAATAACCATCGACAAAAGCCGCTTGACCACTAATTGTCCAAATATTTGGCGAAAATAAGGAAGGCAACCAAGTCCATCCATCTCGGTGGGGGAAGGAGGTTCCTGGGGTTTCGGGGTTGTAACGAAAAGTTGAGAACATTTGGATATTGTCACGTGATGAAATAATTTATCACAATGAAAGGGTTTACTTGTGTTAATTGTATTGAAAAATGATTAAGTTGTCAATTAAGAGGGTTAGAAAAGGCTTAAGCGGTCTCAAGAAAATACCAGCATGAACACAGTAAGGATTTTTGTCGAATGTTTCTTCCAATAGTTGTGACACTCATAAAAATTGTCAGCTTTCGGAGAGATGATTCGACAGAGATTCGTGAAAAACATGAGGCAAGAATGAATGATTCATCGAGGAGAATCATGATTGCTTCCTTGAGAAGAATTTAAGTGATTCATGGAGTAGAAGAATCAGAAGTATTTCGTCAAAAAGAATTGTTCTTCCAGGGAAAGATCCATCCAGCTACTCAATGGAAAGAATCATCGATGATTTTTTGAGAAGAATTAAAGTTCTCGAGAAGAATTATATAGGATTGTCCGAGAGGAATTATAAGTTGCTCCTCAAAAAGATGATTTTATGACACTTTTGAACTAAATATAAGCTGTCATTATGAATCAAAAGCGTCATAAATGATTCATCATCATGATCAAATGAAGAGTCGCAAGTGATTCACCGAGCGGTGATATCGGGCGGTGATAAGTAAATCGAACTCAAAGATTATAAGTGACACGTCGAGAAGAATCGAAAAGTCGAGTATAGAATCATCCATCCATCGAAAAACAACAACAAGGGAACAGCCAATGTAATTCTACATGAAATATCAAAATCACTCTATTGAGAAAAATCATAAATGTTACAACAAGAAGAGTCAAACGGATTGATCGAGAGGACTCATGAATGATGATTCGTTAGCAAGCGATTCATCGTGTAAGTGATGGATGAAGTAAAAGTGATTCATGAAGTAAGTGATTCCACAACAGGAGTATCGTTGTCACCGTTGAGACTCCAGATATTCATTGGAAACTTAACGAACGAGAATACTATTGTTAGAGACTATCCGACCTAATTTTAAAAAGTGTATCCCAGAAATCGAAACGTAAACAAATAACAGCAGGGACGGACGAGACTATTTCTCACTATCAAACCATCTACGCTGCAGTCAATGCCCTCCAGGGCCAGTTGTGGTCCGACTCCCCTACTTTAACATGGCCAACGAAAGGTACGGGACAGTAACTTCTATAAAACAACAACAACAACAACAACAACACCACCACCATTGTCATAGAGTCCTCTTGAGAAAACATATGTCAGTTGATTTACGCTTTGAAATAAGGGAAACTTATAAAAAGGATGGAGGGATGGAGGGGCGGGGGGTACGAAGCAGCGACGGCGTGTAGGGAAAATAAAAACGACGAACGACGGCAGGAGAGAAAATTTACGGTTGCCACAGAAGGCGGGGTTGCCACGGAAGGTGAAACACGGCGAACCTGAAAACTACCAACACACAAGACACCCAACAAAGGATAGCGAAAAGGATCTTGCGTTCAGTTAATTTATTCTCAGTTAAATTTGTTAATCCGTGAACTTCTGACACGTGCGCGTACCATACGGTACACCGAGCACACCGAGCACACCAGCTGGGGAAAACTCAGCTCAGCTCGGAGGAGTTTTTGGCGAGAACGCAACTCGGTTGGAAGGCGAGACTGATACACTGTTGAAATTAGTAGTTCTGAATCATTTATGAGTCACCGTCGCAGCGGTTCGCCCAAGAGAATCCAAACCAACCGAAGTCGAGGCATTGAATTGAATATTCCATTCTTTTGATTCGTTTCGCGGGAAATTCATTTAAAGGATTTCGAAGGAGCCTCTTTTCTTGTATATAATTATGTTTTCTTTAAGGAATACTTATGTGCTTCGTGGAAGAATAGAGATATAATAGGTCTGTCCTGTTGTTTCTTGATATCCTTTGGTTTTGCTTGTCTTGTTTCCTGCAAAAAGCCAATTGCAATCCGTCACTGATGATCTTATAAAGTCACTTAGAATCTTTAGCACTCTTATCAGTGATATGGGAAAGAATAGAATAGTTTTGGATCTTCTAGATCAAATTTCCAGATCTGTCATTGTTTCATCTTCAAGAATCACAGAATTCTGAGATTCTGAATGATGACTGCCAGCTTTCAGTCTCTCATTCTGATTATTCAAAGTCACTGAAGACTGTGATTCTCACTATTTTGTCACTGTCAGTGACATAACTGTCATCTGTTTCCACAACTGATCTAATTTAATAATCTCATTCTTACCTGTCACTTTTTCGAATTGAATTTTCATTAATCTCGAATCAATTTCTCGGAGAAACGTTGTTTTTAACTAATTTTCATTTTTTTTTTTAATTTTTCTTTCTAATTTTTTTCTAATGGTTTTTTTTTAATTTTTTTTTTTCAAATTTTTTTTTTCAATTTTTTTTTTTTTCAAATTTTTTTTTTTCAAATTTTTTTTTTTTTTTTACGAATGAACAGTGCGAACTTCGCTTGGAGGGGAGGGGGGCGTGTCCCAGCTAGAGTTTATTACTGTTAATGCGTTGAATCCCTGTGAATTCCTTCCTTCTTTCTAATCCTTCTAACATCGAGGGAAAGCAGCCACCCTTTCGTTGATTTTCATTTTGTTTGATGCGTTTTGCTATTGAAAGCTTCTTCCTCGAAAATCCCCTATAGAATCTCATAACGGGAAATGCAGAGAGCAGCAGAGATACTCTACCGCTCTCACTCTTACACGCGAGCGCAGTTTTACGAAGGGATGGAATGAAATCTCTGCTTATCTACTTCACGGCGTGTGTAAAAATAATACGGCGGCGGTTCAGTGAAGAGAACGAGATGAGGCGCATTGTAGTGCCACACCCTCAAAATGAAAAGCGCGCTCATCCACCCAGAAAAAGGAAAAGTAAAGAGAAAAATGAAGAAAAACGAAAAGGAAAATCTCGGCGAAAAAACGCAATGAAGAGAAAATGGCGCCACCAGTCGCCTCTCGAATGGTCACTCGAATGTCGTCACTCGAATGCAAAAAAAAAATGAGTGCCTCTCAAAATCTGTCACGAGAGTTCGCGCAGCAGCTGATGGCGCCATTTTCTGCTCTCACGTGTCACGTGACAGGCGAGAGGTGTCGTCGTCGTCGTCGTCAAATTTTCATCATTTTGTTTATTTGGTGTCAATGGAAACGAAGATGGAGGACTCATTAAATTGACAGTCAGGAATGACAACAGCAAAAAAAAAAATGCAACTACAACAATAACACTGAAGAGTTCACCGTTAGAAAATAAAGTTGCGCTGCACCCAGAAATTTCAAGACCGATTGATTGTGATTTCTAGGCTGGATTTTTCAAAATATTTCTACACATGTTGTTAGTTTAGTGTCGTTGTTGTTGTTGCTGTTTTTGTTGTTGTTGTTGCTGTTGTTGTTGGTGGCGGCATTTAATGCTGCAGTAACGTCAGTGTTAAGTCACGCAACGCTGTAGCGTGACCGTCTTTTTATTCACGTTTCTGAATCTGTGCAGACAGCCACACACACATGTGTACGTATAAAACTCCTTCATTTACATACGTACACACATACACACACATATATATATATATATATATGTTCAAATATAGTGCATTTTGCAAATATAGCGCAAACGCACACACACATGCACTCGCACATACAAAGTTGTCCATCCGACTGACAGTGTTATCACGAGTGAGAGACGCTTTTAATAGTAACGGTAATCAAGGTAAAGCGAGGAGGAACTCTTGAAAGTGCAGTGCAGACTCAACTCACTCACTCTCTCTCTTCTCCCTCCCTCTCTTCACTCCTTTCTCGAAA
Source organism: Sicus ferrugineus (assembly GCA_922984085.1). Classification (NCBI taxonomy): domain Eukaryota; kingdom Metazoa; phylum Arthropoda; class Insecta; order Diptera; family Conopidae; genus Sicus; species Sicus ferrugineus. Next base: position 3,123,225 of record OV277352.1, read on the forward strand.
CTCATTTCTTGCCAGCTAACGTTCCATCACACTTAAATTTTTTATTACATGGTATTGCCAGCTCAACGTATTTAGCGTACCGTTAAATTATGCTGATTGCAGGCCTGATTTAGTCTCATCGAATGACCTTGTAGAACAAAAAATTGATATTTTAAGAACTCTCTGAATTTTAAAACCCAGCAAACAAAAATTTATGAAATGCGCACCAGAATCAATATGCGGAATAGCTGAGAGAGAGAGAGGAGAGAGAGTGATGAACAACAGTTATCAACGCAAGTGGAATAGAAACTCTTAACGGAGTGAATCAGAATCCGAGAAGACCACACATCACGTTAGCAAGAAAATCCGCTTATCACAGAGTAACAGAAAATAAGAGGAGCAAAATCTACTTGACGCTCTTAAAAGTTGCTCAAAATTGCCACTAATAACGCGAACAAACAAGACTCGTGCGTCGATGATGCCGCCGCGGATTAAACAGTTCTTGTTACACCGTAATCTGCGTTACTCAATGTGAAACCAAAGAGAGCAAGACAAACAACAAAAACCAGCCATTCGAGTTCTGCTGTGAGTAAAAATTGCGGAAGAAGAAAATTGCACTGAATCTCATCACTTCTGTTGTAAATGAGATCTCGTAGCTGCTTGAGAGTGTAGAGAAAAATGACTAATTTATGAAAAAAGCACACGAAAAAAAAAACACAAGTTGAATATAATAATTTGCAAGGGAGACCAGAAAAAGTTCACATGTCTTACTTTTCTTTAGTTTATGTAATTTGAATGAATTACGAACGTGATACTCAACATGTTTGGTTTTGCTGTGAGAAAGAATTCTCGCTCGACGTGATTATTAAGTGATCTCGTCTCAACTTAAGTGAGCTTTAAATAAAATGATGTGAACACCTTAAATTACTTTGAAAATTTAATTTAATTTTTAACTCGCAAAATTGTTTATTGGGTTATGCGGGCGAGCGTCTAATCAAGAGCAGCGAGTGTTCGAAACTCATCAAGAGCGAGAGAGAGGTTCCGTTCTTTTCTACAAATTATTGACTACTTGGATCCACTAAATGAAGACTTCGAAAACATTCACTTTTTTTACTTATTCACTAAAATGCAAATATTGGTTTTAATTAACTTTATTGGTTGTAAATATTTAAAAGTTGCGTGTCCCTCATAAAGAAATTTCTGCAAAAAGTCGCATTTTGGGGGGAATTAAGGGACGAAAACCCTCAATTTAAGCTTCCCTTTAAGCTCAGAAAGTCATTTATAAATTAAAATATCGTTTAACTGGAATATTTTGCACTTAATTGCGAAACTCATCAATTAACGCGTGGAGGGTTCGATTGAAAATTAACGAGTACAGCAATTAGAAGCGAGCGAGGAGACGCGGGCGAGCGAGGGGTCTGCGCCGCCCTGCTAAATTCTCGTTACTTTTCAGCAAGGCCGCCCCTCATAAAACAGATGGAGCAATTAAGGATCCAAAAGCATTTTTGCAATAAATAAAATGAAAATGAAATGAGAATGAAGGGAGGAGGAAAAAAATGGGAACGAATATAAAACTTCGTATTTTCCTTTCTACACACACACACACAGGCACACACACAGACACACACACACACACACACACCAATTTTTTCCGGCGAATGAGAAAATCTATCGGGCAAAACTGCGCAAGTCAGGGTCAGCTGGGAGTTCGTTCAACAATCCGTCTGTTTGGCATACAAGAGGAGAGCAACAACAGCAACAACACCAACACCGAGAGAAGGGAAATTAGTGCAGCAGCAAAAAACAACAATGGTGTCAGTGTGTGTGTGTGTGTGTGTGTTGGTTAGACAGACAAAGAGCCATTAAGGTTATTGTTGTTTTTCTTTTGCTCTCTTTCCTCTAAGCACATCAAAGAAAATTTTCGGATTTCTCTCCCTCACTCTGTTCTCCGCACATACGCAACTCATTACTGATTCTGGCGATTCTCAGAGGGAACTCTGATGATATCGTTGCTCTGTGTGTGTGTGTGTGTGTGTGTGCGCGTCGCTGGGCGCCTGTGGGTGGGTGAGCAAGCAAGCAGGAGCGAGAGCACACTCGCTTCGCTCATCGCAGTAAATTGCAGCGCAGTATTTAGTGTTCATTGAGGATGACGCGTCTTCTTGTAAATAATTGAGAGAATGGCGAAGGGGCTTCAGTGTTGTTGTTGTTGTTGGTGTTGTTGTTGTGGTTGTAGTTGTTGTTTTGTTGTAACATCTATTCTTCCTGGTAGTCAGTCAGCATTATTAATGTTTGCAGTCTCTCAGTAGAAGAGACAAACGTATAAATTAAAGGTAAGAGTTTGCCAGACAGCTACCATCACCAGCAACTTCTTCTCCGCACTCTCTCTCCCCCACACACACGCTCCTTCCTTCCTCTCTCTCTCTCTCTCTCTCTCACTCTGACAAGAGAGCAGCAGCGCCGCACACAGATGCAACCTTCGCCAGGGACTTCCAGACGTATACTGAACTTTTATTTCCTCATTCCTCTGCTTTCATTTCACCTTTTTATTCCTTCCATTTTGCTGTTTTATTAACTTTTATTAGCCATCAACTCTATCTGTCGGCCGTAATCGTAAATTTTGCTTTTAGACCTCATTAAAGCAGCGCATAAAAATGTTGTAAAAGTTTTAATTCTGCGTTATTGACAGCTCGCTGCAACCTGTAATGGATTTCCACTGAGAATTTCATTCACTTCTTGCTTAATTGAAAGCATTTTAAGTTTTTCATATAATTACGAAACTTTTATTCTTATTAAAATTCAGTGGATTTTATTATTTACATCCTCTCGCCTCTTTTTTTTCTATGAAAATGTGAAAATTCTTATTATTTCGCACTGACGAAAAAAAAACACCAAAAAAAAAAAACAGAATTAAAAAGATTTATGTAAGTAAAAATTAATATCGTGTTTTCACGCACGAAAAATCTTTTCATTACATTAAACATTTTTTATGAAAGGCTGAAAAAAAAATACAAATAAAATGGGAAAAAAAAATATCAAAATAGTGAAGACCAAAGCAAGAACAACAACAACAACAACTACAGCTAAGGGAAAAATGAGACTAATTTAATTATGAATTATTTTATGAGGCTCGCGGTAACTGCAGTGGTTGGACTGAGTGTTGTTGGTGTTGGTGTTGTTGTTGTTGTTGTTGGTGTTGTTGCTTTCGTTCATGCGGCGGTCTGCGGTGGCAGGACACGCAATTACCAGTGATGCAATTTAAATGAAAATCACGAGTGCAGAAGGCATTTCTGCGGTCAACCGAAAGCTGAAAACCAAAAACACGCCCAACACAATTTCGCGTTATAAATTGGAATTCCGTGGAAGGAGGCAACGGAAGGAGGGGAGGGAGTGAGGAGGGACTAGAATTCGGGGGGAGGGTGGTGGAGAAGGAGGGGAAAACGTTGTTTTCCTCAAAAAAAGTTCAAGTTGCCTTTTTGTTTTTATAGCGCAAAATAAAATCGTAAATCTTAACTTCAGAATGAAGCTCTCAACCCCCCAAAATCCTCCTCTCCAGCGACGCCACTGCTGTTCTCTTCTTTATCGCATTCACACACTGAAATGAGCAAAAAATAATAAATTAAATAATTAAATAAATCTGATAAATAAAAACAGGAGTCACCACGACACAATGAAAAATTAGCTGTAGAAAAAAAATATTCTCTTTCTTTGAATAGTTGGAAACGAGAAACGAAAGAAACGTAATTTTTTTTTTTTTTTTTTTTTTTTTTTTTTTTTTCTTCCATTTATTACACGAGAAGGTCACAGGGAATCTCGTTGCTGTACCGAGTTGCCGCTGATTAACTCGCCACCACCGCCGGCCGACCGCTTGGCTGTCGCACGATCTTGGCCACCACAATCTTGGCCGCCACAATCTTGGCCGCCAACCAGCGAAAGCAGTCAACTGTAATGCGTTTGAAAACGCGGTCAAACGGTTTCTGTTTCCTCCTTGTACGAGTTTTTAATTAGGTAATCGCTGGCCGGCACCCCCGAGTCTTTCGTCCTGCGTCCTGCGTCCTGCGTGCTGCGGTCCGAGGGTCCGAGAGACTCTGCGGTGACTCTGACTACCCTCACTCGCTCGCTTCCTCCCTCCACACTAACCGCGCTCGTTGTTGGCTTTCTAGGCTAAAAAAGTTATTATCCTAACTAATGTTGTTGTTGTTGTTGTTGTTGTTGTTGTTTGTAGCCAAAAGGGGTTCCTGACTGTTTTTGGTTATCTGACGCCAGCGATCTGCGGCGCAAGAGATTTAAAGCGGAGGGGGTTGTGGTCGGTGGTTGGAGGGTTTTCCTTGTTTTTTCTAATTTTTTTCAATTTTTTTTTTTTTTTTTTTTTTTTTTTTTTTTTTTTTTGCTGGAAGATCGATGTCCGAGAGGGTCACCCTGGTTCACAGAGCCCGCCATCAGTCACCCATGTGGTGGTTGGAGGGTTTTCCTTGTTTTTTGTAATTTTTTTTTGTAATTTTTTTTTCAATTTTTTTTTTTTTTTTTTTTTTTTTTTTTTTTGTGGTGGAAGATCGATGTCCGAGAGGGTCACCCTGGTTCACAGAGCCCGCCATCAGTCACCCACAGTCACAACTGTGCCACACTGCAACATCAGAGTCTCAGTTTCGTTTTATTGCGTTCGGTACGTTTTTTCACTAATTTTTTGTGCGTAAATTAGTGAAATTTTTATATTCTTCCGCTGCTGATAGTAATCATAATTTATTAGTTAGTTAAGTCATTTAACTTCTTTTCTCTCCCTCACCCCCCCACACCCCCCACCCCTCAATCTGCGTTTTGTTTTGTGTGACACAAAACAACTTTTCGAATAATTCTGCAATTCGAAGTTTCATAGAAAGTTTCGCTCCCTTATTATCGAGGGGTGGGTGTGTGGAGGTGTGGAGGCGGGGGTTGGTTGGGTGGTTGGGTGGGGGTGGCTGCTTTTCTACACCCTTCGAAAAACTTGATGAAAAACTTCTTTAATAATTCAAAACTAATTGTTTTCATTACTTTGGTGGCGTGCGGCGTGCTGCCATCTTCAATGTTTTTGGCGAAAATAGAGCAATTTTTAGAGAAAATTTCTTCTAAACTGGCTAATAAAATTTGTTTTTAACCCTTTAACTTCCTGTAATGGGAGGGTAAATCTAATTTATCGATCATTGAAGATGGAAATAAATGTGAATAATCGTTGCAAACACATTTTGTGGTTGACATTTTGTGGTTGACATTTTGTCGAGTACAGCAACGTGAAATGAATGATGATTGCAGAGAGTAGTTGAATGTTTTGCTCTTCTCATTCTCTTCTAATTGAGTCATGAAATAAACGATTCTCTCGCTCTCTCTCTCCCATTGCAGTTGTCATGCACAAGGAAAAGGAGGAGACGAACGGCTTGCTGCCGCACATACACGCACACGACGGCTACCGCGCCAGAGAGTTGGGCGCCTTCGAACAGAGTCTACTAGACGGTGAGATGTTCCTGCAGGTGAGTGCAGCCAGACCAACACAACCACACAACCAGAGACGACCACACCACGCGCAGCTGCCAAATGAAGAACCAAACAGACAATCAAACAGACAATCAAACAGACAATCAAACAGACAATCAAACAGACAATCAAACAGACAATCAAACAGACAATCAAACAAACAATCGAACAAACAACCGAACAAACAACCGAACAAACAACCGAACAAACAACCGAACAAACAACCGAACAAACGCAACTCAATTAAGATGTAACGCGAGGTTCTCATTAATCAAACGGTTTCGATGATTGCATGAGTTCTCCCCGCGCAATCGTCAGTTGAGTGCGTGCGTGGTGTGGAGGAAATTAATATCGCAGATCTCCCGAAATATGAAATGCTCGTCAATATTAATGATTGCTAATTAAAGAACGGACTGGAGTTCCATTTAGCAAGGATTCCAGGTGAAAAGAGAGAAAGAAGCAGAAATACGAGAGCCTGAAGTCTGAAAAGTTCTTCGCCTAACAATGAACGATTTATTTTCATTCTCGAATATTCTGTTTTTGTTTTCATGATGTTTTCTTCATTCCTGAAAAATTAGCAAGGAAAATAATTTTTTTTTTTTTTTTGCATGTTTAATGTTTTTGGTTTCAATTCGAGATCGAAATAAAACTCTGAAGTTGAGAGAAGATCACCGAAGTTATTGAAAAATATTCAATGAGACTGACGAAGTTATTTGGCAACTCATTCGTCTGATTGATGATTGAGATTGCGATTGCGATTGCGATTGCGATTGCGATTGCGATTGCGATTGCGATTGCGATTGCGATTGCGATGGCGATTGCGATGGCGATTGCGATTGCGATTGCGATTGCGATTGCGATTGCGATTGCGATTGCGGTTGCGATTGCGATTGCGATTGCGATTGCGATTGCGATTGCGATTGCGATTGCGATTGCGATTGCGATGGCGATGGCGATTGCGATTGCGATTGCGATTGCGATTGCGATTGCGATTGCGATTGCGATTGCGATTGCGATTGCGATTGCGATTGCGATTGCGATTGCGATTGCGATTGCGATTGCGATTGCGATTGCGATTGCGATTGCGATTGCGATTGCGATTGCGATTGCGATTGCGATTGCGATTGCGATTGCGATTGCGATTGCGATTGCGATTGCGATTGCGTGACAACAGTCAATTTTTGATGGAATTCGACCGTCTGTCCGCCGCTACACTCACACATGCACACGAAACACCGTCCGTCCGTGTCTATACACGACATCCAAGTGTAAATGTCGCCGTCGCTGTCAGTCTTCTGCGTCTTCTGGTGCAACAGGTGGCCGCATGCAAAGTCAGGCACGGCGCGCGACTTCTTCAAATACTAGAATTAAATTTAAAGACCAAATTAGCGGCGAGTCCGGTGAGTCAAAATGCGCCGATAGGCGGTGCGGACGCGAGGCACGAAATGCATTTCGAATGCAATTCGAGTGACAAATTGCGACCGGAAGAGCGAAACACGGGTAGTGCAACACATGAGTGCAACGAGCTGCACACACGCACACCTAAACACACACACACACACACACACACAAACACACACACACAAACTGAGGGAAGAGCAATTCGTTCAAGTGAATTGTGAAAATTCTATGTTGAATTTGCTTTTTCAGCTTTAAGCTTCTGAAATGAAGCTTTTAAAATTGCGTCGCTCCTCCTCCTCCTCCTCCCCTCCCTCCCTTACAACAGCAACCACCCTCCCCCCCACCCCTCCCGTCACTTAACCCGTTACTGCCCTTCAAGATGTCCAATGTCACGAAAGTGCAACAGGAAGCGAAATTTTAAAGCGTTTCTATTCTCCAGCTACAGAAACCCATAATAAAAAAGCGCTTAGCAATTTTGCAGCTAACATACGAAAACAGCAACAAGAACAGCAACAACAACAACGATAACAACAGCAACAACGATAACAACAACAACAACTGCAATAACCAAGCGAATGAAGAAAAAAGTGCGAATGCGATTTGACTTGCGCGCGCCTGAGCGGTCAATTAACGTTAAAAATGCAAAAGAATGCAGCGCCTGCAGGACGACAACGACGATGACGACGACAGTGATGACGATAACGATGACGACGATGACGATGACGACGATGATGACAATGACGACGATGACGACGATGATGACGATGACGACGACGACGAAGACGACGACGACTGTGATGAGGATGACGATGACGATGACGACGATGACGACGATGACGACGATGATGACGATGATGACGATGACGACGACGACGACGACGACGACTGTGATGACGACGACGACGACGACGACGACAGCAACGACGATGATTATGATGACAACGACAACCACGACAGCCACGAATGCACTTTCACTGCACCGCAGCACTTCACCGCCCTCTCGCCGCCCTCTCGCCAGCCTCCCATCACACGCCCCCTCCCCTCACCGCCCTCACTACGCTGTCACATTGCAATGCGATTGAATGCGCTCGCTAATCACTGAGCGATGGTGTGCCGAAAAGCCGTTATTATCTGCGCAACCCTACATTTGAGCAGCTGAAAGCGGGTGACGCTCGGAGCGCGCGAGGCCCGCTGAAGTTTTTAGTGTTGGAAGTTCGCAGTGTTGGAAGCAGTGTTGCAAAATGCAATGATTGCGAGCACGTTTCACGGGTCTGGCAACACCGAGTCAATGACGGCCGCTGCTAGAAAGCAACGAAACACGACGCAAAACATGCATTTTGGCAGCATTTCCGGTGTGTGAGTGTGTGTGTGTGTGTGTGTAGGTGTGTAGGTGTGTGTTGGGGTGTCTGTGTGTGTGTGTTTTTGCGCTGAGGTGCGTTTTTCACCGTTCTTGACATTGAAAAATTCACTGAACGCCGACTGAACAACGACAAGCAAAAACTTTTAATTGTGAGCTGGTTGTCAGTCGAAGTCGCTTGACTCGCATTTTTATGACAGACAATCAATTAAATTTTTAATTACTTCATTATTTTCAGTGATTTAGTGATTTCTTTTTACTTCTTAATTTCTTTTTAATCGTTCTGTTCTGCTATTGTATTTTGTTAATATATAAAAAATAATCAATAAAGAGAAATCACAGCTTTTCTCTCTTCGATTAGCTTAACAGAGCATCACTGAAAGTTGAAAAATGATACCGTGTTATTACAAAACAACAACAACAACAACAACAACAACAACAACACCAACAACAACACCAACAACAACACACTACATGTTAATGGGATAAAATTATGAAAAATAACAAAAAACAAAAAAAAAAAAAAGAAATCACAATTCATCAGAAACTGTAAAGTGAGAAAAAAAAAACACTCGTAAAAGAGACCAAAATAATTAAGAGCGCCAACAGACTTTAAAATAACAAATTAAAGCAAAAGCAAAAGCAAAAGAAAAGAAAAATTCTAACCTAGAAAAGAAATCATTAGATGACGTTAAATGTTGAGAGCTGAACTAAATAAAACGGAAATCTATGAAATGCAAGAAAGCCTGAGTTTCGATTGTCATTCCAAGGGGAGAATCAAACTCTCAGCTTCGTTGTATTTCACAGAAAACCAACATTACGAGCTTGAAAACCTAAATCACGAAATACTCCACTGAATACAAGCTTCGATTTCTCAGCTTCGGTTGCTCATGAATGAATCGCAGCTATAAAATTGAATTGCAACCACAACAATCGCCACGAACAACCACAAAATAATGCGCGAAATACGTTGATTTTTGTGATTTGAAGTCAAACGACTTCCAACACTGAAAACTGTAATATCATCAACGAATCAACGAGTCAGCGAATAAACGAATCAACGAATTAACGAGTCAGCGAATCAACGAATCAACGAATCAACGAATCAACGAATCAACGAATCAACGAATCAACGAATCAACGAACCAACGAATCAACGAATCAACGAATTAACGAATCAGCGAATCAACGAATCAACGAATCAACGAATAAACGAATAAACGAATCAACGAATCAACGAATCAACGAATTAACGAATCAACGAATTAACGAATAAACGAATCAACGAATTAACGAGTCAGCGAATCAACGAAATTCAGACGCAACGAATTAACCGCGTTAAGTTCGCTCATAAAAATAAATCTACACGTTGTAGATCGCTTTATTTTTTTTATAGTTTTTCCAATTTATTGAACATAATAAAGTTTATGTAATTTTAAAAAATGTGCTTAACTTAAATTTAAAAATGAAAAATGCTTGACTAAAACAGAAATCTTGCTACTCGTTAGCACAACAGCAAAGTTTACCGTTGTTGTCTGCATAAATTTCTTTATAAATTTCGATAAATTTCCATTTCGATGCATGATGCGTTTTCCGATGCATTTGAGGTGCATTTGAGCAGCTGATAAGTGGCGGTGAGCATGCGAGCTGCGAGCTGCGAGATGCGCGATGTAGTCGCGCGCTGCAGAGCCGCCTTTGCACTCGCTGCTGCTTTTTACTGGTTTTGTTGTTCTTTTTTTTTGTAACAGAATTCAGTAGCTACTCGGAGAATAACTGTGCTGTTGCTTTGTTGTTGTTGCTACAGCGTGTATTGTTGCTGTTGTTATTCGTACAACCGTTTTCTTCGTCGTCGTCGTCGTCGTCGTCGTCGTCGTTGTTGTTGTTGTTGTTGAAGAACTTCTCTCTTTCTCTCTCTCTGCTCATTCAGTTAATGCAATTAAAATCAGTGTTGGGCCAACATCAGCTGCAGAAGCGTGAAAAGCGTGAAAAGCGTGTCTTCGGCTCGCACACAAAGCAACAATTAAACACAAGCAACTCATTTAATTGTTGTAATCGTTGGCTAACCACCGACTGCATTAACAAGAACTCATCAGAGCGACGGGAAATGAGAGCTGAAGATTCGTATTATTAATTTTAGCTAATTGAATGCTGCAATCTGCTGAATTTTAATTTTTTTAAAAATATGAAACCTGGAAGAAGAATGAAAAATGAAGCAGCATTCTAGCGAAAATTGTTAGAAGTTCTCGACCGAAACTTGTTAGAAATTCTCGGCCGAAACTTGGCCATCCTTTCGAGAGCACATCTTCTGAGAAATCGAATTCGGTTGGCGTCAATATTCACTCCACACCGAGATCGTCTCCGCTAAGGCGTCCCGTTTTTGCGTTTATTGCGGATGCAGCGTAACCACGGTTCCGCTCCTGCATGCAGCAGCCCCACCTTCACCTCAACAACCCGGCAATAAAGTCCAGTCAGCCGTTAGTCTGTCAGGGGCCGCGCCACTCGCCTCGCATCGGCGAGAGGTATTTTTTTATTCCTGAGATTTCGTACCGCGCAGGCGTGTATTATTAAAATCGCATCAGGCTGTCAGGCGAGCGAGCAGCTGGAACAGCCAAAAGAGCGCCGCGCCGAAAGGAGCGCGAGGAGAGCGCGAGGAGAGCGCGAAGGGAGCGCGAGGAGACCGCGAAGGGAGCGCGAGGAGAGCGCGAGGAGAGCGCGTAGGGAGCGCGAGGAGAGCGCGAAGGGAGCGCGAAGGGAGCGCGAGGAGAACGCGAAGGGAGCGTGAAGGGAGCGCGAGGCGATCGCGATGGTAGCGCGAAGGGAGCGCGAAGGAACACCCGAATAAAACACACACAGGGTCGCCTCGTAATTTCCACCCATAAACCGAACAAAGTAACCGACTCCAGATCGAGCGCGGCGCTGAGCGTTAATGCACACCAGCTCTCCTCTCCGCAGTGAGAGGCGCGTACGGAAGGGAGAAAAGAAACAATTAACGAGCCACCAGAGCGCCATCAGCCATCAGCGCCACTGAGCGGCCGAGCGGCGACGAAGAAGAAGATCGTGATCACCACGACGAACGACGAGGAATCGTAGGGCGTCCGTCGTCCGGCGTCCGTCGTCAGGCGTCAGGCGTCCATCGTCCGGCGTCCGTCGTCTGTCTCATCAGAGAGCATCAAACGTTCGGGCGGCGTACGCAGCCACACATCAACAGCCCTCGTCGTAACTCATCCACTCAACCGAACTGAACTCCACTCAGCCGCGGCCAAGCCGATCTGCAGATTATTGATGATCGCTGCCGCGCACCGCGATCAACTTTCGTCGGCTCCGAACACACACACAGCCACACGAGTGACGGCGGCTGACGGCGGCTGACGGCGGCTGACTGCAGGCCTGCGAGCCGAATATCCTTTTTGAAAATTTAAATTATGATGCCACTTAGCATTTATGACTCCTCACGGTGTCTGCTGGCGGCGCGGTGCGGTGCGGTGCGGCGCGGTGGCACACTTGTGGTTGTGCGAGGTGTTTCTAGGGAGGGAGAAGGGTGGGGGGAGAGGGGGTGGGTTGCAAGGGCAGCGGGGAGTGGGGTGAACGGTTAGCTGATACTTCCGAAAACTTCTTGGAATGCGCGAATGGCAGTCGGCTGAGTTTTGTGAGATCCGCGTGATGCACTTTGCATTTGTTTTAGCAACACACCGAGTAACACCGAGACGGTGTCCCTGCTGCCCCTACTTTATCCACCTCTTATCGGGTGAAGCCGAGCGACCAGCCGAACCTTCCGGCTGGTTTATTAAATGAGTGCGGATTGATTTTAATTGCCACGTTCTTGGAGTTGCCTTGGAGTTCCCTTTCCCCCCCCCTCGGGATTTTACTAATCGCTTGTGAGTTGCCATTAAACGCAATCAAATTAATCACAACTTTTTGCCGCAATTGAAAAGCTTTCTCTGATTATTCAATCACATTTGCCGATTGATAGAATTTCCTTTCCCCTTCCGTTTGAAAATCCCTCCCAATATCGAAAACCTCAGGAGGAACAACAAGCAATCTTTTCCCCTCCGGCCACCGGCGCCGTCATTAACCCGGGTAACTTTTTTCCTTTCCTTCTTTTCCTCAATTGCGCTCCTTCTTCAGTCTTGAGATTGAAATCCTCCGCCCGTCCGTTGCCACTGCGCGTCGTAAGCGCGTCGTGCGCCCTCGTCTGGCACTCTGATCGACCTACTTAATTGCATTCATCAGCGAGTGGCCACCGCAGCCACCCGAAATCATGAATGAATCGCGTTAAATCATCGGCACTCATGGATGGTGTAGAACTCCATCGCTGCTCCGCCTGCCGCTCGTCCGCCGTCGTGCGTCCGTCCAGATATCATTGATTTAATTGCTCATCATTTCCTGGTTTTGATGTGGATCTGATAGCTTCTCGTTTTGTGTTTTTTTTTTAATGTTCCTCCAGTTTTTTGTTTAATTTTGTGGTTGCCGTTGTAACCAGTGAAGTCATTTTTGGTTTGCCTGTCATTTCATTCAAAAATTAAAACTTGATTCTTTTTTTTTTTTTCTCGAATATAAAGATGATGGATAGAATAATTTTTATAATATCAGGCTTCTGAAAAAATCGTGGAATGCCTAATTATGTCATATGGATTTGAATTATCTATCTTTTCCCGTCTTTTACTGAAATCAATTTACAAAACCCCAATCAATTTGAATTTCTCCCATTGATAGACAAACATTTGATGTGTGTTCGGTGTCTGTTTCGTTATCTTTGCAGGCTTTGAATGGATTTCTAATGATACTCACCTGTGAGGGCGAGGTGTTCTTCGCAACGCACAGCATCGAGAGTTATCTGGGGTTTCATCAGGTAAGTTTTAATTACGATCTAATAACAGGGGGTTCTCTAATAATTGAGGGTTCTTGCCTTAAAATTCCCCCACGAAATCTGTCTTCTTTCAAAACTTGACACGAACGCTCTCTCGATCCCGATTCTTAGCTCAATGCGACGAGCCTCTCTCTCGAAATCGAGGTGATAATTGAGACGCGATGTTGAGACGCGATATTGAGGCGCGAGGTTGAGTTGCGTTGTTGAGAAGCGATGTTGAGACGCGATATTGAGACGCGATATTAATACGCGATATTGAGACGCGATATTGAGACGCGATATTGAGACGCGATATTGATTCGCGTTGTTGAGACGCGATATTGAGACGCGATGTTGAGACGCGATATTGAGACGCGATGTTGAGACGCGATATTGAGACGCGATATTGAGACGCGATATTGAGGCGCGATGTTGAGACGCGATATTGAGGCGCGATGTTGAGACGCGATATTGAGACGCGATATTGAGAAGCGATATTGATTCGCGTTGTTGAGACGCGATATTGAGACGCGATATTGTGACGCGATATTGAGACGCGATATTGAGGCGCAATATTGAGTTGCGTTGTTGAGACGCGATATTGAGAAGCATTATTAATACGCGATATTGAGACGCGATATTGATTCGCGTTGTTGAGACGCGATGTTGAGAAGCGATATTGATTCGCGTTGTTGAGACGCGATATTGAGACGCGATATTGAGGCGCAGTATTGAGACGCGATATTGAGGCGCGATGTTGAGGCGCGATATTGAGACGCGATATTGAGATGCGATGTTGAGACGCGATATTGAGACGCGATATTGAGAAGCGATGTTGAGGCGCGATATTGAGATGCAATATTGAGGCGCGATATTGAGACGCGATATTGAGAAGCGATGTTGAGGCGCGATATTGAGATGCAATATTGAGGCGCGATATTGAGACGCGATATTGAGGCGCGATATTGAGGCGCAGTATTGAGACGCGATATTGAGGCGCGATGTTGAGGCGCGATATTGAGACGCGATATTGAGAAGCGATGTTGAGGCGCGATATTGAGATGCAATATTGAGGCGCGATATTGAGACGCGATATTAAGGCGCGATGTTGAGGCGCGATATTGAGATGCAATATTGAGGCGCGATATTGAGACGCGATATTGAGATGCGATGTTGAGACGCGATATTGAGATGCGATGTTGAGGCGCGATATTGAGACGCGATATTGAGAAGCGATGTTGAGGCGCGATATTGAGATGCAATATTGAGGCGCGATATTGAGACGCGATATTGAGAAGCGATGTTGAGGCGCGATATTGAGATGCAATATTGAGGCGCGATATTGAGACGCGATATTGAGACGCGATATTGAGGCGCAGTATTGAGACGCGATATTGAGGCGCGATGTTGAGGCGCGATATTGAGACGCGATATTGAGAAGCGATGTTGAGGCGCGATATTGAGATGCAATATTGAGGCGCGATATTGAGACGCGATATTGAGAAGCGATGTTGAGGCGCGATATTGAGATGCAATATTGAGGCGCGATATTGAGACGCGATATTAAGGCGCGATGTTGAGGCGCGATATTGAGACGCGATATTGAGAAGCGATGTTGAGGCGCGATATTGAGATGCAATATTGAGGCGCGATATTGAGACGCGATATTGAGATGCGATGTTGAGACGCGATATTGAGACGCGCTTTTCCACTCAAGGTGCTAATGGATCCGATCGTCGATAGAGCATTTTTATCGCTTCCAACTCGAGGCGATAATCGATATTTAGAAGACTTTGGCAGTCGAGATGATAACCAAGAATCGAGTATCTGGATTCGAGGCAATTATCGATGCTGAGAGAGTTTCTCACACCAGGTTGAGAGCACTCGAGTCTCGATCATGCGCATCTTCCATCCGAGTCTTTCAGCACTCCGCCAGTACCATTTTGACCTCAAGAACTCGATATAAATTGAGTTCACCTTTCCCTCTCTCCCTCCCTTTCTCTCTCTCCCTTCCTCTCTCTCTCCCTTCCTCTCTCTCACTCCCTTCCTCACACTCTCTCTCTCTCCCTGCCTCTCTCTCCCTTCTCTGTCTCTCCCTTCCTCTCTCTCTCCCTTCCTCTCTCTCTCCCTTCCTCTCTCTCTCTCTTCCTCTCTCTCCCTCTCTCTCCCTCTCTCTCCCTCTCTCTCTCCCTCTCTCTCTTTTCCTTTTGGAACGTTTTGGAGAAATTGTGCATTACAAACGTTTTTAATTGAGATGCCAAAATGGGCGTGGCACGCGGCGATTTACACGTTCACAGCTAAATTAAAAAACCCGTCGTCGTGCTGATGAAGTCGCTGCTCACCACTCGAGGGGCGCGATACGCATGCAACAACAAATACAGCGTAACGATGAACAAACGACTCATTCGTCCCAAAACATGTTGTTGCAAATTCAAAAGAAGTCAGCAAGAATCCACAGAAGAATCGCAGAATAGCGTCATGAGTACTCCTCGAAATTGCGGGGGGATGGGGAGGAGGGGGGAGGGTGTGGGAAGGCGGGTGTGGAGGAGAGAGGGAAGTGGAAGGCAAGGTGAACCGGCGCAACACACAAATCATTTGATTCACATGCACCGATATATTCAACTTAGCGAGCTGAACAAACAAGCAAACAAGCAAACAAGTTAATAATGCCGCGTCCACTTGCTCGGGGAGCGACGGTCGGCGCTTCTGCGCTGCCTCGTCCGCTCTACGGCAGACAGGCGGGCCGTCGTTCGTCGTCTCAGCGCGACGAGGAACACCGGGGAACACCGGGAACACCGGGGAACCTCGGGGAACCCCGGGGAACACCGAGGAACCCCGAGGAACCCCGAGGAACCCCGGATGGCACCGTTGGCGCGCTCTGCTGATTAAATCGCCTCGTGTTTAAAGTCGAGTAAGTTGTTGTTGATGCCGCCGCCGCGTATTCTGCTTCACCGTTTCTGGAGCCGCTGCTGGTCCGGCCGCTGCTGCAGCCGGAGATGAAGTTTGTTATGTTTGTTGCGATTGCGCAATCCTCCCGCTGATCTGATTTTATTTATTGTTGCGCCGTTCCGAGGAGTTCGATCGGATTGTTGCTCGCTTGCACGTCGCACGACTTCAGGATCGCAGGCGACGCAGACTGGCAGTCATAATTTTTGCTGCTCATTCGAGCAGCGAACCCGCCGCTTCGCTTCTCTCTCTCTCTCTCTCTCTCTCTCGGGAGGGAGGGAGAGGAGGTGTTTTCGTTGTTGTTGTTGTTGTTGTTGTTGTTGGTTCCGATTGGGATCTTTTGTGTGGCAAGTACGAAGTTTATTTGTTCAGCGCACTGATCGCGTCTCGGCGGATCCTCGCGCGGCACGGCCGGCTTGGCAAATTGTTGGCACGCTGGATTCATGTGTTTGATTCAAATCGATGAACCACTCAAATTAATAATAAACGAGGCGAAGGTGTTCGCGCTGAACGGCGCACGGTGGGCGCAAACAATTTCTGGCACGCCAAATTAAGAAATTCGCGTCTTTCTTTGATTACAGTGAACTAAATAACATTTTAAATGATTTCAGTAATTAATTTAAAAAAAAAATCTAAATATCTCTGATTAGAAAATCTGCAAGAGTCTCTGCAGTTGATTTTAAAATTCAGTACTTCATCCGAAATATGAAATTTCGAGCGTCAAATCAGCGTGGTTTCGAAATTACTGAATTTCGAGGGACAAAAAATCCCTTCTCGCCCGCCACCGACGCGAATTAATGTCTTAATTTGGCCGAAATCTCCGCTCGTTCCACACGCGCGACCTGTTTTTCGCAAATTTGATTTATACGCGTGCGCGCCTCCGCATTCCGAAATCAATAAAAGCGATTTCAGCGACGACTTTTAAATTAAAACGCCGCGCCAGCGCATCCCTCAGCAGGCAGCTCGGACTCCCTTTCACGAGTTCAATGAACCGCGACCGCTCCACGAACCGCTCCACGAACCGCTCCACTCTCGTCGACTCTCAACTCGTATTTCTCGATTTCTCGTTCACATTGTCTCGCTTTTCTTGTCTCCCGCAGTCTGATATCGTGCACCAGTCCGTCTACGAGCTGGTGCACTCGGAGGACCGCGAGGAGCTGCAGCGCCAACTGCTGTGGAACTCCTTCCTGCCCGCGGACATGGCGAGCATGCAGCTGGCGGACACGCTGGCCGCCGACAAGGGCGGCGTCTACCTGGAGCGCAGCTTCACGGTGCGCTTTCGCTGCCTGCTCGACAACACCTCCGGCTTCCTGCGGCTCGACATACGGGGCCGCATCAAGGTGCTGCACGGCCAGAACCGCAAGACCGAGGAGCCGCCGCTGGCGCTCTTCGCCTACTGCACGCCCTTCGGACCGCCCAGCCTGCTGGAGATCCCGCACAAGGAAAACATGTTCAAGTCGAAGCACAAGCTGGACTTGTCACTCGTCTCCATGGACCAGAGGTAAGTCGTCTTACCACAGGCCCCCCTCCGTTGCAGCGGTCTCACCGGACCTCCGTTGCAGGGGCAAACACATCCTGGGCTTCTCCGACGCCGAGCTGGTGCGCATGGGCGGCTACGATCTGGTGCACTTCGACGACCTGGCGTACGTGGCGAGCGCGCATCAGGAGCGTAAGTGCGGCGGCGTGGCAATCGCAGTGGAACTCCGATCCCCTCACTGATCCACTCACTCTTCTCGTTGCAGTGCTGAAAACGGGCGCCTCGGGCATGATCGCGTACCGCTACCAGAAGAAGGACGGCGCGTGGCAGTGGCTGCAAACCAGGTGAGTGACCACCGAATCGTTGCTATGGACATCCTGAGTTTAAAAGTCCCTTCGGGCTCCTTCTCCCCCCCCCCCGCTCACCGTCTTCACTCGCGTAGCTCTCGCTTGGTGTACAAAAACTCGAAGCCTGATTTCGTCATCTGCACCCATCGCCAGCTGATGGACGAGGAGGGCCACGACCTGCTGGGCAAGCGCACGATGGACTTCAAGGTCAGCTACCTGGACACCGGCCTGGCGTCCACGTACTTCAGCGAGGCGGACCAGCTGGTGGTGCCGCCCAGCGCCTCGCCCAACTCCCTGCCGCCGCCCGTGACGCCCACGCGACCCAACCGACGCTACAAAACGCAGCTGCGCGACTTCCTCTCCACGTGCCGCAGCAAGCGCAAGATGCAGCAGCAGCAGCAGCAGCCTCAGCAAGGATCGCCGCTGACGCAGGTAGAAATGAGCTCGCTTCACGCCGCCCACACACAACTGAACCACCCTCTGAACCACCCCGCCCGTCCCTACAGGTCGCCTCGCCCGCCCCGGTCGTCGACTACCTGCCCGACACCGCCGTCGCCGTGGCCGCCGCCTACTCCAACCTCAACCCGATGTACGCCGCCTCGCCGTACGCCGCCGCCGCCGCCGCCGCGGACAACCTCTACATGGCGCCGGCGGTGCACTCGACCAACTTCTACCCGGTCAGCGAGAACCTGTTCCACCAGTACCGGCTGCAGGGCGTGGGCGGCTACTACACCGACTACCACCACTCGGGCGCGCCCGCGTCGGCCTACGTGGCCAACGGCTTCCTGTCGTACGACGGCTACGCGCTCGCCGCCAAGGACGACAAGTGGCAGGACGGCGGCAAGTACTACAGCGGCTACAGCAGCGGCTACGGCAGCCCCACGGCGACGCCACAGGTAAGCCGGTGCCCCTCACGCCACGCGTGGACCCACTGAAAATGCTCTCTTCCCAGCAAGTTCCTCTAAAGACGCCCAAGTCGTCGCCGCACGTCATGGAGGTCGTCTCGTGCTCCTCGGACGGACCCTCGCCGGTGGCCGCTGCGCCCTCATCCACCGCCGCTCATGCTGCGAGTGCGAGCGGCGCGGGCAACAGCGGCAGCAGCAGCAACCCGAGCAGCATCCCGAGCAGCAACCCGAGCAGCGCGAGCGGCATCACTCCGAAAGTGGAGCAAGCACTCGCTCCACAAGATCCCTACGAGCGCCAAACGGTGCTCATGTGGGGCACCCAGTCGAGCGGCGTGCGCGTCAACGCCAGCGCCGCCAGCAGTCGGCAGGAGCGCTCGCCGCAGAGCACCCCGCTCGCGAACGGATTGAGTTACAGCGGGGGCAACAACGACGGCGATCACCACATCAGCAAGTGGAACGGCAGCAAGGAGGCGAGCGCGAAGACGTCGAGCGGCGCCACGCCCGACGCCAGCAGCTACCAGTTGCAGCACGACGACTCGGGCCTCTACTCGGCCGCGTCGTCGCCGCAGAGGCTCAGCAGCAGCGGCGGCAGCAACGTGGGACTCAATGCGGTGGCCGAGCAGCATTCCAGCACGTCGTCGCACCCGCACGCGGACGCCCTGCTGCACGCGCACCACCACCACCAACACGCGCTGCACAGCCATCACCACCAGCATCCGCACACGCATCCGCATCCGCATCCGCATCCACAGCAGCAGCAGCAGCAGCAGCATGCGAGTGCAGGAGCGCATCACCACCACCACCATCACCCAGCCAACACACTGCCCGCCTCCTCGCATCACGCGCACCACCACTCGCACCACCACCCGCACCACCACCCGCATCACCACCCGCACCATCACGCGGCCAGCGCGGCCGTGCAGCCGGTGCCGGTTGTCGGGGGTGCCAGCGGCGCCAGCGGCAGCGAGGTATGGAGTCCTGCGTCGTACTCGCAGTACCAGTATTTCAGTTACCACCACCACCATCACCACCACCAGCACCACGCCACCACTCAGCACGCCAGCACTCAGTGAGTGTCGAGGACGAGGCGAAGCGCAGAGTAAACAAAAGAAATCCCCTCCGCTAACGAGTCGCCCGCCCGCCGCTCGAGAAATCCCGTCGCCGACGCTTTTCTCCGGCTCCGGCATCCGTTTATTCGAAATCCCAACTCTCCACAATCCGGCGAAAATTATCCTCGATCCGCAGGCGTCCCCTTCTCCGCAACTCTTTTGTTTATTTGATAGCTTTAACCGACTAATTGTAGCTCGCACTCACACCCTAGCAGTAAATGTTGTTGTTGTTGTCCTTGTAGTTGCCACCCGAAAATGTAAAGCCCTCCACACGCTCCCCGCCAGAGACACAAACTAACCAGCAACTCTTTTCTCTCTCTCCGTCCGTCGTCCTGCTCGGTCTCGCGTCCCGGCGCGCTCTTTAGATCGTCCTTGCCGCGGGTCTGCAGCCCCAGCAGCACCAACTACAGCTGTCGCAATACCAAGAACACCAGCAACAGCAGCAGCAGCATCATCAACACCACCACCACCAACACTTTCTGCTCCAGCAACAGCAGCAGCAGCACCACTTTCAACCACAACAGCAACTCGACTATGCGAACCAACAATCGCTGCAGCAACTCCAGCCACTCGCTCCGGGTTGCAGCCACTCCGCGCCCCCAAGCAACGCATCGCCACCAGCGGCGACCTCACCACCAACAACAGCCGCTGCTGGCCTCAACGCAGCTGAAGCTGAAGCTGAAAGCGGAGTTGGAGCGGCCAGCAGCAGCTGCGCACATCAGCAGCAGCTCGCTATCATCGCCGCCGCAGCTCCCATCATCCTCACGAGCTCACCCGTCATCGGCGGCAGCTTCTGTTCGCCTGCAGCAGCAGCAGCAGCAGCAGCAGCAGCCGCCGAACCGCTCGCCACAGCGACCTCACTGCCATCAAGCGACGATGGCGTGGCCATCTGCACTTCGGCCACTACAATCAACTCAGCGTCAGCCTGCTCAACGAGAGCCGCCCGCGGTGGCAGTCGCAGCAACAGCAACAACAACAACAACTGCACTGGCCGCAGCAAGAGCCGAAGTCACAACAGCTTCCTCCGCATCAGCAACCATTTGCAGCCACCACTACCATCCGCTGCACCAAATCCATCAGCCGGAGCATCAACAACCGCAACAGCAGTTGGGACGGCAGCAGCAACAACTGCTGCTGCCACCATCACCGCTCACACCGCCCTCGCATTCGCAACCAACGCATACGTCGTCAGCGGTGCCGCCGCCACCGCCGCCGCTGCTGCTACCGTCCTCGGCGACCAGCAAGCGGACGGAAGTCCTCTGCTGTCCTTCTCTGAGGTGACCAACACGCTGTTGAATCAGTAGAGAGCGCAAGAGAGACTCCTCGGTAAATGATTTTGAAGAGCAGAAAGCGATTCGGAAGAGCAGAAAGCGATTCAGAAGAGCAGAAAGCGATTCAGAAGAGCAGAAAGCGATTCAGAAGAGCAGAAAGCGATTCGGAAGAGAGGAAAGCGTTTCAGAAGAGCAAGAAGTGATTCTTGTGAAAGATAAAATTAGGAACTAAAAAAATGTATGATCGCTGGTGAACTTCTTCTGGTTCTCTTCGCTGTAAACAACGGCATCGCAAAAGAGTCTCGCCAGTGAGAGTCGCCCCTGAAAGAATTTTTTTCAGCGACTTTCCTGGTAGTCTATTTTTCACATCTGAATATCTTCCGGACGATTAGAAAGCGAAATACCAATTCAAGAATTCCTAAAAACTTTCTTCCACAAACACTCAATGTAAATGTTACACGCCAAATAATCGTCTGGAAGATAACTCTTCCAAATATCTACCGAAAGTTCTTTGGCTCGCAACTATGAAGAGGAAAGATCTCTTCCAACAACAAAACTTACTGTAAATACTTAGGTACATAAAATACATTGCATGAAATAAGAAAAATATTTAAATAGACTTTTCAAAAAACTATCAGAAAGATTTAAAATCCTGTAAAAAATACTTGCTTCGCATAAGAATCTGTTAAGATGTCTACAAATACACTATTTCTGTCTCCCCAAAAAGAAACTCAAAGGTAGCAAACAAACCGAACCGATTGCCAAACGATGGACTATCGATCAAATCTTCCATAACCTCAAAGCGACAAAAAATTGTCCGAAACCAAGCCAGCTTAGTAAAACTGTAACTCTGAAACTCTTCCTCGTATCTTTACAGTCAAATTGCATGTTTCTCCTCCGGCAAAAACCAACTACTTGTAAATTATACGCAGAAGTGGTTTTCTTTTCATTTCAAAGTAATTCAAAATTCTAACTTTTCAACTAATTCATAAACTAGTTGCTTTCTTTATAGTCACCTAAACTGCGAGAAATTGTTAGTTAGAAATTATAAAATTTTTTTTATAGCAAACTGTATTTAGCAAGCTATAACTTTGCTAATGCTTTAATATATAAATAAAACACGTTTGTACAAATGTATTTTGTAAAAACTGTCTAAAAATCCAAAGAAGAAATTAGCAAACAGTTTTCCTCTTGTGGAAGGCATTCACAATAGTTCATCAGGACGTGCGTCTCACATTCCAACGCAACCAGAAATCTTACATTCCATTTTTTAATTACGGTTGGTTTTGTTTCATTGTTCGTGTTGCCACTTCGAATTCCTTTTTCTCTAACCTCTTCTTTCAATGTTTTCATATATTTAAGAAAAAACGAAATAAAAATTTAAATACAAAAAACAAACAACCAGAAAATGAGCACAATTAAGAAATCCTTCTGTTTTATAGCTGTATAAATAATAAATTAATGTAGATATCCTGTAGATATGGCAATAATTAATGAAGAACTTAATAAGCACTTTAAATTAAACACGTTGTTTCAACCAAAGACGTAAGCTAGAGTATTACTAAGAAGTTCCCAATAATTCATTGATTGATATTCAGAGGTCGTTTTCGGGAATGTGTGTGGAAAAATTCAAAATGAACGAATATGTAAATTTTTAATGGTTGTCACTCAAACTAATTTGTAATGCGAAGGAATACAAAAGGTTGCTCTTTAACTTTAATTAGCTAATTTAATTGCATTCGCTAATCCTATCGAAACCAAGTGGGGTCACTCACGCTCCGCAAAGTCCTTGCAACCGATAATAAAAACGACGTTTCTGAACTCGGGTTCAGCCAGAAACAGCAAGCGTTTCCTAATAATTAAATGAACGTGTGAATATCTATTTTATACTTAATGTAAAGTAACATTTTGAATTGAATTCTAGTCCCAGTAGATTTATAATTAACGGCATCACAGTCACATGAATTGAAATGAATTCATGCGATTTGAGAAGGAAAATCGAAAAAATTTCTTAATTAAAATATGAACTTTTGAAAAGTTACACTGAAATATGTAACTGAATCTAAATTAAAGTTTGGCTAAAAGTATTTCCAAATTTCAAAATATCAAATTTAATTCTAGGTCTTAAAGGGTTAAAGCGAAATTGTAAGATTTGTATTTAATCGATTTGAAATTAGAACGCTTTCCTACTTTTTCCAAAATGAAATATTCAATTAAATGCAATAATAACATTAATTTAAATAAGATATTAAATAAAATTTTAAAAATTATTCAATTATTAAAAATATGTGTTTTCTTTTATTGTTTGCTTTATTCCGCATTGTTTACAAGTCGCAAATCAGACCGAAAACATGAATACAATTTATAAATATTTATCTTGCACCTCGAAATCGACTTAATTTACAACACAAACCACACAAGGCGAACTTTTACTCTCGTTTTTCTACGCAAGATCGCAATTATTTACATGCAGTAACTGAGCATCAACGGTCCCGAAACGTGAGCCTGACTTCTCAATCAAACCAATCCGTCCACCTTCGATTAGCTATCAACTCCACTTGGAGCGATCGACTCCACTTGGTGCGAATTCGGCGACAACTCGAAATCATTCAATCGAATTCTATTAATTGTTGCACGGTTGGATCACAACTTGAGTCTAATTTTTAAGATAAACACATCTCGCTTCGAGTGAGATGCCGATCGCAAACATTCTCCAACTTGCTTTAGTTACAAATCGCGCTTAAATTCGTGCACATCGAATGGATTGAAGTGTCTGCCACTCGATTAAAAGTGTTGATTGCCGCTTTTTTCTTGCTCCCGCCACTCACACGAGATGTCTTCACAGCTACCAGAAGCCTTCTTCACTTCTTCCACATCCACACCGCCGCCGCCGCCGCCACGGCCGCCGTCATCTTTGTCACCACCCACCGGCGAAGATGTCGTCGCCCAAATCACGGGCCACTTCGGGCGGTGGCAGCTGCGCACCGTGTTGCTGGTGTTCCTCTGCAAGATTCCGACCGCCTGGTTCATGGCTTGCGTCATTTACACCGCGCCCACCCCTCAGAAGGGCGACTACTACTGCAAGCCGTCGCCACCGCCACCGCCGGCATCCAATGTCAGCCACCAGCTGGGTTGGGTGCGCATGTCGTATCCAGTGACGGACGAGCGACGTACGGATCGAAGGTTCCACGTGGACGCTTGCAACATCTACGAGGAGAGACTGGAGCAGGACTGGGTGGCTCGTTACGCCAACTACACGAGTCCCTTCGAGCAGCCCGCAGCCGGTGACACTGTCAAAGTCGACGTGATCCCGTGCCAGCAGTTCGAACACAACTCGGACTACAAGTCGCTGGTGACGCAGTTCGATTTGGTCTGCTCGCGCCAACTACTCGTCAGCGTCACGCAGTCGTTTCACGCAATTGGCGCGCTGGTCGGCGGACTGCTAGCGTTGCAGGCGCTCAAACAGTTAAGTCGAGATTCTCATTTTGCGTTCGACATAAGGACGAGACGTCATTTTGTCGCCTCTCCCTCAATAGTTTCAGCCCGCGTAGACTGATGCTGGTCGGGATGTTATTTCAAATCGTGTGCGGCAATTTGACGGGCTTGGTGTCGACGTTTCCACTCCACGTGTTCTTCCGCTGTGTGACCTCCTGCTTCTGTACCCTCATGTACACCTCGGGCCAGGTTATACGTGAGTACTTCGGACCAAGATTAACCCATTTCGGCTTTCATCGAATTACCACAGTAGCCGACATCACGGACGGTAAAGCGAAAACCATTGTCACCACTCTGTACGAACTGTTTTGGTCCATCGGCTTAATTCTACTGCCAGGCATCTCCATCTTCTTCGACAGCTGGAGTTACCTATACGTGGTGATATCGTCCTCGGTCGTGGTGCTGGTATTTCTGCATAGGTTTGTGCGGTTCGGTTCTAATTTGCGTCCTTCTCACTTATTTCGCTTGCCAGGTGGATATCAGACTCACCGCGCTGGCTGCTGCGTCACAAGAAAATCGATCGCTCCCTGCGGATTTTACTCGAGTCCGCGGCCTTCAATAACCGTCCGGTTCCTCTGAATCTCGTCCCACGTTTGGAGGCCTACGCCGAGGAGCTGCAGGGCCAAGGTCAGCCCAACTACTGGTCCATATGGGATGGCAAGACGAAGAGGGTATTCATCTCTTTGGT
Source organism: Sicus ferrugineus (assembly GCA_922984085.1). Taxonomy (NCBI): domain Eukaryota; kingdom Metazoa; phylum Arthropoda; class Insecta; order Diptera; family Conopidae; genus Sicus; species Sicus ferrugineus. Next base: position 3,148,548 of record OV277352.1, read on the forward strand.
CCACTTGACCTGGGTGGGGACAGCGGTGCCGTACAACGTGATGCTCCTGATGATTCGGCAGTTGGGCGTGTCACATATCCACGTAAATACTGTTGGCATGGGTGAGCAAGGAGCCTCTTAGAGGTCTAAAGGTCCCCTCAAGTTTATCATCTCGTCTGCAAATAGGTTTCGCTGAGATGATGGGCATTCTTCTGGGTCTCGTCCTTATACTGTACACCAGACGTCGTTGGCTGTGGTGCGGTTATCTGACGCTGGTCGCTGGTCTGCTAACCCATTTGGTTTGGTTCGTTCCGACGACGAGTGAGTAGAGTATGTTTGGGGTCCCCTTGCAATTAGTCACAACATCACTTCTTCGCAGTTAAGGAAAATCGTCGCGTTGGCATGCAACTCATATTCTGGATTTGCCTCAAGTTGGCCAATTCGGCTTCGCTGTCCGTCCTCAGCACCTGTACCGGCGAGATGGTGAGCCCGCAGAAGCGCGCCATTCTAATGACTTCGGCGACCACCTTCAGCCGCATTTGGCTGGTATTCGCTCCATTCATCTCGACCCTCACCGTCTTCCACGAACTGATCCCCATCACCACGTTCGCCCTCATGGCCCTGCTGAATGGGGGTCTGATGTGCTGCCTGAATCGCTCTTTCTGGAATCAAGAGCAGCCACGCATTGAGAAAGTGTTGACACCCAACACTTACCGACGCAACTCAGCTATTCTGCTACTACGACGCAGCTCCACCTGTTCCGAGCTGAGTACTGGCCACACAACCTTCAACGGCTATGAGAATCCGATGCTGACCATAAGTATCTCCGATCTGTGGAAATCTGCGGATGACAGATTTGATACCATCGCGGAATACGACAGCTCACACGAAATTGAAACGATGAAGGAAACTATTAATTTTTAATTCTCCTGTGTAGTTAAGTGTTTGTAATAAATTCAATAAATAACAAGAGTGAGAAAGAGAGAATTAATTACTTGATATCTTCTTTGGAAAAAGAAAACAATTTCGTCTGTGTAATTTTCTACTTATTCAACTTGGTGTTTCCTGTTTTCACCATTTTAGTGCGGACACGTGCTTTCGGTTGGTTTGTGTCAATGCTTACAAGTTTCCAAGTAAGTTCATAAACCAAAATAATACTTTTAATAATACTAAGGAAAGAAGGTGGAGGTGAGAGTGGGGAATTATTATTATTACACTGCAGTTCAAGAATTAGGTGCGTTTACAGGAATTGTAATTAATTACAACAACTGTAGGATTTTTTCTAGGGGTATGAAAAAATATTTTCAGACCATAAAAAGGAAGTATCGCGCAAAAGAAAGTTTTATGCAATTTTATAATAAAATTCCTTGCATTTTGTTTGAGTTCTTTAATTTTTTGAAAAATTATTGTTCTTATAAATATTTCAAAATCTTTCTACATATTTCAATTCATTTCTTCGCACTTCATAAATGCTTACAAATATTTACGACAGAGTATTAAAAATTCCTAAAAGAATTGATAAGAGTTTCCAAATAACTGTTATCTTACAAATCCATCACGTTGATATTCTAATTACAGAATTTTTCCGTGCCATGATAGTTTCCTGATTAGAGGCTCTAATTTAATTATCAATTAATTAGATACTGAAAATAATCTGAAATACAGATTTATTATTTCACTGAAATTTTTTAGGCAAATAAATACAGCGTGTGACCAAAAAAAAAACAGACAACAAATATCGATATATTTGACTAAAGTAGAATTTCCGTAATATTTTGTCAATCACAAATCAACAATAAATTATTGTGTATTTAATAGAAGCAGAAAAAGTTGAAAAAAGTCTACAGAAGTAAAGGTGTTAATAGGCGCAGCTGATTTGAACGGAACCGATTGAAATATTCGGTCCAAACGCATGGTAGACCAGAAGTTAAAGGACAGAATTGGTGTTAATTATATTTGATTGACAGTGCGGGATTTAGAAATCTATTAATAGGTAAATTTAGGTGCAAATTAAGTGTCGAGTCTCCATGATCTTCCAATACATGGTTTTCTTTATAAACTTGTAGAAATACTAACGTTATTTTAAACAGAAGAATATAATCATTTTTACAAACTGTAAGATGTATGAAAGATAATTTAAATCGATGCAGGGAGGGTTTGAACTCTCAAGCTGTCCCCGCTTTTCGCACGCCCTTTGCGATTAATAAAATAGGCAAATACAAAGTTGTAATTTTATATCCTGCATTTAGAAAAGCAAGGCGTGCTCTGTAGTGACAAGGAAGACAAAATTTGTCAAGGATATTTAATAATATGTGGCTGGTATTCACTGTTAATATCACGTCTATTCTCTAATTTTTCTAGTTTAATATTGTTTCGTAAATTCACTTCTTTATTATATATATATATTTCGACCATATTTAATACAGTTCCAAACAGAAATGATAACATTTACAGCAAACTTTTATGTCTTTATTATTATTTCTCATATAAAGAAGAACGTATTCTGCAGATATTCGATTCGAGAAAGTGTTTCGGACTCAGAATCAGTCTAGAAAAAAATTATTCGATCCGAGAAAGTGTTTCGGACTCAGAATCAGTGTACAAAAAAAAAATCACCATCGCTTGCGTCTCCCCAATCGATGCAATTTAATTGCTGTCACTTCCTTACAGCATCGAAAATCGCGGCGCTCCACGATTCATTTAATTGTTTAATTAATTAGAGGTCCTCCGGTGATACCCTTCATTTCTGCTCGCACCCCCTCTTTCTCCAGTCAACTACGTCATAGCAGTAGTTGCTCGACCCAGCATGATTCGATGACACTGAGGCAGTGGCTGCCTCCGCATAACGCAGAACTTCGCTGAAATCGGTCGTTTCAGTTGCGCGCTGTTCGCGAAAGAATCTCGTTCGATTCTTTGGCAGTTTAATTGATTCGGTCCGTGGTGGGGAAAATAGTGAGCGATTTTCGCATTTTTATAGTGATCTTGATGGATTTTTAGTTTCCTGGTGGGAATTACAATTTTTTTTTATACAAAAGAAGTTGGTGTTTTTTTAAACATATATTCAAATGAAGTTTAAATTATTTAAAAATCTTCTAAACTAAATAAAAAGGAAGACTTCACTTAACTCATTATTTCCCGTAAAGAAGATAACGGTTTCTTTTCTGAAGCACATGTGCGTAGTTTGTGCAGCATACAGGGCAACTATTAGCTCTTCAAAAACCTTTCAAATATTAGCATAAATTTAGCATAAATTTAAATATTAAATAACTTTAACTAAAATAACTAAAAAAAACAAAATGAGAGCGGATATTATCTTAAAATTTGGTGTTCTACGCTCATGTTTCTTGATGAGAGTTGAGCTTTTCGACGACTAAAATTAGAGCTAAATAATTCTCACCTTTTCTAATCCTACACAATTATTTACCTATGTAAAAGAATAAAATTAAAAATATTCCTTTGTAAAATAAAGAATAATAAAAAAGGCATTGTATAAAAAAAAAATTTTCTATTAATATCTCTAAATATACAATACTAAATTAGACGAAAACAACTTTTAAACATCTAAGAATCTAAAATATAAGAAAGTTCCCGAATAAAAACTGAAAGTATTGACTTCTCTTAAAATTTATGTGTGACAACTCAAGTGAAATAGAATTTTTTAAATTGGCGAACGAAATTACTTTAATTTTTCGTTCAATAAGTAATGAAATTCTGAGGTATTTAAGAATTCTTTTAATCTTTAACTTTATTTAACATACCTTACTTATTTTGCTGTAATTGTGAACGCTTTATCATGCTATTCTCCGTACAACTTTAACAATTTTATAATTGCAATCTCGATATCTGGTATTCATTGCTAATTTAATTAGAAGGTTACAAATGCAGTATATGAAGCACAAGTCCTCGTTCTTCCATATTAACGTAGTTATTAATTCAAAAATGTTAATTTACATTGTAGATTATGCATTTGTAACATATATCGGCATAAATAGTCACATCTCAACTAGCCCGCTCGAGTGAATATCTGCATACAATCTGCGAATCGCAAGGCGCAAAAGAATTCTTAATGACCAGCAAAGATATGAGTGAATTCAACTATTATTTACTATAAGTATCGGCGGAGTAACAACCTCTGCAGTTGTAGGCAGGAAAAATGCATTATTACAAAACCAGTAATTTCGCCAGTAGTGCAATAATAGCAAATAACATAAAAATCCACACTAAACCTTGAGTGTTTTTCTCACAACAATATTACCAGCCAATTAATTAAGAAGAAACTATAAAATGAATATTAATTACATTTCTTTATTATTTCGAAGTAAGTGTTAAATTGCTTTTAACTTAAAAGCGATTAATTTTAGAGGAATTAAATACATTAACTGATAAGTACAGAATACACTACACAGAATACATTATAATTTCTTTTAAAATATTCTATTTATTCATCAAACTCTCAAGAGCATACGTTTTAATCAGTTTCAATTGAACGAGCTCAATTAAAGATATCTTAAAATTTATACAGAGTTTCCATTGAATTCAATCAACTTAATATATATAAAACTATAGAAAACAACAAAAACAACCAGAAATTTTATTACATGCTAAGTGAGAGAGGGAAAAATTTATAGAGTGCCAATAAATTTTGGGTTATCACTAGATTTTTTGGGCGTGAAATGAATTCTTTCAATATCGGTGATATTATTTAATAATCTTGATATTTGTTTCAGTATTTCTTCCGGTAATTGAGTTTAATTGAGGTAAGAAATTCTGGGTTATCAGTAAAATGTTCGAAGATCCGAAGAGTTTTTCGCCAAGTACTCAACGGTATAACCTGACTGCAGCTACTATCAACCAGCGGTACAATTCGTCTACCGCTAACGATGTCGCCCCAACGACACCGCAGCTTGGCGCGACAACAGCGCCACGCGCGACCGATATCATTGGCACCATTATTGGCGACTTCGGCATTTGGCAGTTGCGTACCGTGCTGATCATATTTTTGTGCAAGATACCGGCAGCTTGGTTCATGGCTTGCATTATTTTCACCGCTCCCGAATTGTATCCCGGCGTAGAGTTTGAATGCGACATCAGTGCGGCGGAGGCGACACTATCGTCTTCACAGACCTGGGTGAGCAAGGATCAGTGCTACCTGTTGCAAAATGGCAGCTCCAGTAATCGCCCTGCAATGCGCTCTGAGTGTCACCGCTTCCAGTACTATTCCGACTTTCAATCGCTCATCATGCAATTTGATCTGGTTTGCTTGCGTGACATTTTCGTCGCGTGGACTCAGTACTGGCATCTGTTTGGAGTGCTGGTTGGAGGCGTGGTGGCCACTAAGATGATGCTTTGGTATGTTGCTGGTTGCTTCGCAGTTTCACACGATCGACCGATCCACCTGTCTGCTCTCTGTCTCACTGCAGGTTCAGTCCACGCAAGGTCTACACGTTCGGCATGATCGCACAGATCGTCTGCGGCTGTGTCACTGGCTTCGCTCGTGACTTCAGTCTACACTGTGCATTTCGGTGTCTCTCCGCTGTCTGCTGTGCCATCATGTTCACCTCTGGCCAGGCCATATGTAAGTAAAAACGTATACACAGTCAATGATTCACATCAAGCGACTCCATTCATTTGCATCCGCCATCAGTTGCTGACATCACTGCGGGCAAGTATCGCACGGGTGCGATCATCCTCTATGATACCTTCTGGTCCATTGGTGTCATCCTGCTGCCGGGGCTCTCATCGTTCTTCGATCACTGGACCCATATCTATCTGGGCATCACCTTTCCCACGCTTCTTCTAATGGTGCTGCTGCAATGGACGCCGGAATCGCCGCGTTGGCTTCTCCGTAACGGCGACCAGGAGGACGTCAAGCGGGTGGAGTACATCGTACGCCAAGCGGCCGACATCAATGAGAGAACCTTCAAAATACCTGACGACTTCACTCAGCAGCTGGAAATGTTGCGTGAATCCTTGCGTGCACAGCCACCGGCTGCAGGCTGGCTGGAGTTGTGGCACGGACCTCGTGCCGGATTCCACATGGTCGGGGCTCATCTTGCGCTGGCCGCATTTATCATCAACTTCATGGGGATGCTGTTGAATATAAGATCCTTCGGCAGAGATTACTTGGTGCCGAATACGATCGCGATGGGTAAGCGGGGCTTGTTTTCTACAACGAATCATTTAAGTGTCTGTGAGCTTCACGCGGTTCGTTCTGCTTGTCTTGCTTCTGAGTAGCATGAAAGGGTTTTAATTTCCGAATGCTATATCCGCTGGGGAGTGGCATCTTTTCTTGTTAATGGTTTTCGCATTATTAACAAGCACATATTTCATCACACATATGGACAAACACACTTACAGGTGGATGTTAACGCACTCCTAACTGAATGTAATTCTTTTATTGAGTTGTACAAGTTTTCTCCTCACGCGCAGGATAGAGTAATAATAAATAAAATTTTTTATGGATAATAATTAATAAACTTTATAGCAACGATTTGCGCAGATCACGATTCCATGATTTCCCTTTTCCAATTCAAACTTGAATTTAAACTTACAAAACCAGTTTAATTTTCATGCAAAGCAACTACAGAATTAAAATATAATAATAAAGTAATAAATTAAATTTAAATAGCAGACAACGAAAACTATAAATTACTTTAGCTGTTATTTCGAATAGAAAATCGAACCTCGAAATGCTGTTAATTACAAGATTTCATTAATCCGCACTTTTAAATATCTGAAAATCTAAAATTGCTACCTGATTAAAGGTAGTTTTCTAAATTATTACGTACTTCATGGACTTTTCCATAATAACTGAGTGGTATTGAGCACATCGAAATATCGAAACCCTACAAAAGTAGAAATGAGCCTCTTATAACTGCATAGCTGGGCTTCCTGAACCACAACCCAGAAAACTCTCTGAGAAGAATCGAGATCACCTGCTCTGTTACTCTATTGTCCCCGTTTTTCACCTGAAGTTATAAGAAATTTTCCCTTTCTTAGATCATAACTAAAGCTTGCAAAATACTCATGTCTTACAAATTCAAGCTTTACTAGGCATTTGAAGAACTATAGTACTTGAACGCTCTTACTGTTTCACAGGTTTCAGCGAAATAATAGGTTGCTTCCTTGCATTACACTTCGTACTGCGGCATGACACTTGGAAGTGGCAATGGGCTGGAGGATTCAATATAATCGCTGGTCTCATTGGTTGCCTTGGCTGGTTAATCAGTGGCACCAAAAATAGTGAGTACTTTGTAGTGTTGGGAGCCAGCGAATTACTTCAACTTATTCGCTACATATTTTTTTATCAAGTTCACCTTATTAAAGTTAGTTTTGGAAATAATATTTGCCCTTCTCCTTTCCCGCTCACAGTGAATCCGTCCGTCCAGGTCAGCCTTTGGATGATCATCGCAACCATTCCGAAAGCAGGAGTCTCGCTTGCTCAGTCGATGCTGTTAGCTTGCATGGCCGAACTGATGCCGGCCAACAAGAAGCAGCCTTTCGTCTTCTCGGTGGTAACGTGGGCGCGAGTCTGGTTACTCTCGGCGCCATTCATCAACGTTCTGAAGAAAATCAACGTTGCTCTCTCGCTGAGTGCCTACTGTTGGCTCAGCATCTTTGGTGGCATCTGTACCTGTCTACTGATGACGCCCAGAAAAGCTGTCAACCCAGCTGAGACGTCGAATGGCAAAGCCAACCTAAAGTCTCCACTCGCCAATGCAGTGTGGACTGTGGAGCAGGATGTCCACAACACACGACTCTAAGATGGAACTCCTACACGAAGGTGGGAGAGATTGGAGTGGACGTAGAGTCCACTAAGACAGCGGATCGAGTGAATGGATTCACATATCTGTGATTGCAACTCTTTGAAGTTTTATATTTTAACTTAAAATGTTTAAGTTTAGATATTAAGAGTTTTTAAAATGTGAATTTTTTTGTCGTATGAATTAGAATTTTAGAAAGTGAATTATAAATTAATTCAAAACTGAGAGAACTTTTTCTTTTCTCCTAATCGCCTGTAAAAATGCGATTGCCTGTAAAAATACGATTGGTTCATTGAGCTCCGTAATAATTGTCTCTGAAAACAGGTAGCATGCGAGCAACATGCGAAAATCCAAAATAGTCTCTCTTCATATGAAAGTATTTTTCACGAAAGAAAACTTGATTTTTCCAGCAAGCAATAACATTTTTCTTTTCACTTTCGTTGGATAAATTGTTCATTTTCAGTCTACTTCGCGGTGTCAAAAGCGAATAACATCGGACCAGATCGGGCCAGTCAATGTTTATAACATACTTTTGAATGCTTATATAATTGCTTACGTAAACACGTAATTTCAGAAGCTCCATTATTGATACGTAATAGAAAGTAAATCGATTAAAACTTCCGCGAAATGTCAGCGGAAAATCTTCAATGTGATCTGTATGAAAACTCCGTCATTTTTGTAACAGGTAAGCGTATTTGATTGCTCGCGAGAAACAGTTTGACTCGTATGAAATAAACGTTGATGATAAAATTTCAAATATTGCAATGAAATGAAGATCAATAGTGATCAAGTCACCAAAAAGAATAAATTCATTCCAGGTGCCACAGGCTTCGTTGGCAAAACTTTGCTGGAGAAGCTACTGTGGACTTTTCCGCAAATAAAGCAGATCTACATCCTCATCAGAGAAAAGAATGGCAAAAGCGTGGCAGAGCGATTTCAGCAATTTTTGCAGCATAAGATCTTCGAGCGCATACGGTTACAACGTCCAGAAGGCTTGTTGAAAGTAGGATTTCTGAGAGGAAATATCGAAAGCGAAGATTTCGGTAGGGTTCGACGAGTTAATGAACTTCTTCAACGGCTGCAAACTTGAATTTTCCCCTTGCTTCAACAGGTTTGAGTGTCGCCGACAAGCAACGACTCTGCGATGAGGTCAACATAATTTTCCACAGTGCCGCCACCGTGCGCTTCAACGAGCGTCTAGAGGTGGCAGCGCGGGTGAATGCCATCGGCACTTGGCACCTGCTGGAGCTGTGCAGGCAGATGAAGCAGCTGAAGGTAGCAGAAGCAGTTTGGACTTTTAATTAACACGCAATGAATATGTGATTTTTTTTAACCACAGAGCTTCGTTTATGTTTCGACCGCCTACTGTAATCCGGGCCGACGTTACGTGGATGAACAGATTTATCCGACTTTGCCGCCCGTCAACTGGAAGCACTTTGTTGCCTGCACCAAGAAGCTACCGGACGAGTACCTAAACAGGTTGGCCAATTATATTAAGGTAACAAACAGCTTCTGATTCCGCAATTTAACAATGGGTTCAAGAGATTCTGACTATATTTCTCAGGGCCCTCATCCCAATACGTACACCTTCACCAAATCCATTGCCGAACAGATCGTCAACGACTACAAACATGTCCTGCCGATCGTCATCGTTCGGCCCTCCATTGTGACCGCCGCTCATCGCGAGCCCTACCCCGGCTGGATAGACAACATACAGGGCATCACCGGCATCATGATGGAAATCGGCAAGGGCACCATCAGTAGTATTCTGGGTGATAAGAATGTTATATGCGATATCATACCGGTTGATTTTGTGGTGAACTCGATGATAATGATCGCTCAGCGGGCCACAATTGGCAGGTTGGTGCAGAAGTATCATCGTCCTGAATTAGCCGTCTTATAGACCTTTTTTAATGTTTTCCTCCTCCATCAATCTCAGAGTTTACATTTCGAACTCAACATCTGGTGCTACAAATCCCATAACCTGGGAACAGCTTGGTAGCCTAACGCTCAAATGGTCTCGTATTTATCCCAGTAAGCGCATTATGATGTTCCCCAACTTCAGCTACCGTAAAAACTTCTGGCTGCATGAATTAGCTGTACTTCTCCTTCACTATGTACCGGCGTTACTTATAGATCTCTATTCTAAACTGAGGAATAGAAAGAAGTTTGTTCTACCCATAGCGCGAAAATTTCGCCAAGCCTGTTTAGCAGGTGGGTGTGGACCAGTTATACTGTTAATTATTTTGCGTTTAGTAGCACTTTTTTAATCCCATTGCAGGAAAAACATTCTCATTAAATGAATGGATCTTTAAAAATCGCAGCAGGTACTATTTCAAGGAATTACTCACGAATGATTACTTCTCGAGCCTTTACTGGAACTTGGAGACGTTGGACTATGACATCTATATACGAGTTTTCGTTATTGGTATTCAGAAGTATTTGCATCAGGAACATTTTAAAGAGGACTCGAACAAACGTCACATAACCAGGTGTGTACTGTACTTGGGTGTATGCACGGATAACTGAGGAGGGCAGAAGGTTCTATACGTCGCAGTACGAGTACATGGCTCAAAACAACTTATTACTATATTGGAAAATATTACGAAACAGCTGCCATTTAAATATTACTTCTTCTTTTCAGTTTATTTTGGATTTGGATATTTTCCCGATGTTTTGGCGCTTTACTCATCGTATATATACTATTTTAAGGAATCATGATTTTGATGTATTGATTCATATAGTATTGTATATATTCACCACAGTAAAAGAGAAATAAATATTCAAGGTTTATCCAAAAGTTATATGAATAAAGATGAATCAGAAGTCATATAATTTTTTGAATCGTCCTTTTACCGTAGAAATCATAAACCACTCTTTTAATTAATAATTATAACTGATCTTCAAAACACTCGAGCGGTGCTGGCGGCAAAGTTGGATACGTGCGTAGACGTTGCAATTCCAAAATAGTGGACAATTCCAGGATATGAACATAATCGGCACGTACGCTACTAATTAGTTGGGCGTGGGCCCTAATTTTCGCCATGCTGGAGGAGAAGAGAGTTATTGCAGAGGAAAAGTTAGTATTGATTAATTGGAGTTTACCGTTCTTTCCTATCTCTGACACTCCTTTCTTCTGCTAGCACATCACGTTTGTTACCCGCTAAAGCAACTTCGATTTTAAGGGCATCTATAGTAATGTCAACCTCTCGGTTTTTTTTCTTTACAGACCTAATCTGGCCACGCACAATTTCTATTTGATCAATGCTAAATAAAAACAATTTATTATGAATAGAATCAACAAAACGATGCCCCGAATCCTCTTACACTTTATCCAGATTTCGTCGGAAAGATGCTATTTTTTGCTCAACCGCTCGTTCTAGAATACCAACATTACTACTAATTTGTTTTGCCTCTTTAATATTCTTCCAATTTCGCAGTATCTGAAGGAATTCCATTGTAACCTATTTTTAAGAAGAAATCAATTAACTCTCTTAAGAATACTGTTTCCCAAAAAAAAAATCCATCCCAAATACCTTGCATCTACTAATAATACCCAACATATATTTGAGATACTCAATGTTAGCTCGAACCACTCGGTGTTCCCACTCTTTGAAGCGCACTTTGCGACGAAAAACAGCTACTCTTTGCATGGATCTTAGCTTTTTAGCACCAGCAGCCTGGAAGGATGGAGCGTCTTCATACAGTAAGAAATTTATTTCAGTGTACGGACAGCAACCTTACCTTTATCAAATCGTTCACATCATCGATATCTTTGAGATTCATCAGAATCGCTTGTTTAAGATTAGTCAACGTACTACCAATATTGATTTCTACCTGACCCATGTTAAGAGTTATTTGAAGATGTCGATTTTGAACAATTTCGAACTTTTTTGAACGGAAAAAATGTATTGTTGAAAATATCAATCAAAAACCACGTGTAGGCGGAAAAGACTTACATATTCGGATGCCGTGGTGTCCATTCTGCTTAAAGTATCTCCTCGTATATTTTTCAAACTGGCAACTTCCTTTACAAAAGCATTGGTAGCATTTTGAAAATCTAACACTTGATAACCCATGGCCTTCACCTTCACTTGTTGCAAGTGTAAATTGGTCCATGAATGAAACGGTCAGAATTACCCATCACTTACCTTCAACTCACTCTCGATCTTCTGCCTACGCAACTTGATAAAATTTTCCCAATGCTTTGGTTCCATTTGTGGGGGCATATTTGGTGACTCATCTAATGCCTGGAGAGCCGTTAAGAATTCCAAGCACTCAGTTGCTAGTGGGAATTCAAGCTGTTCCGATTTGTTAACGACTTTGGCTGCGATTTCCGAACAGACCAAGAAGGACGAAAACATTTTTCCTGTTTTGGGACGACGCTTATACTGCTTAAGCATCTCTGGACCCATGGATTGTGGAATCGCATTGATGTAATTCGCTTTGAACTGCTTTTCCAAAGTTTTGTCACGCGCTGTTAACACGCTCAGTTTTTCTCTCATATCAGTTGTAGATGTTTCCCAGAATTGTGTCAAATGGGTGTATTTTTCGATATAATCGTTTAGTTTTTCAATATCCTTTCTATAATGATGTGGAAATTATTGGTTGCCATTCCATGCCACTTACAACTGTAATTATGAGAAGTGATACGCACGAGAGGAGATATTTTTCGATATGAAAAGAGAAACAAGAACGATACAGAGACATTTCGGGAAACAGGATAAACGAAAATCGGAACAAGAACAGTCTGTTCAGTTAATGTACATATATAAAAACCCGCAGCGAGACTGCGTTTTACATTCGATAAAATCTCGCGAATTCTCGATCGTGCGTACCACAAGTCTCAACGTACCGCAATTCGTTAATTCGATTACGCCACACGAAACGCTTAAAGTGAAACAGTTTCAAGGTCATTATCCTTAGCTGTTCCTGTTTGATGCCAAAATCGTATTTCAATTTCAGTATAGCCATCTCCGTGCACCTAGTATTGAGTTTCATTATGAAATTCGTTTTCAGATCTAAAGTTTTCCTTTCGTCCTCGTCCAAAATTCGCAAATACTTCCGACGATCTTCGGTTAACAGACGAACCTTCTCTTGATATTCACGAAAAGCCTTCTGATCTTCTAGCGTGTATTCGTGGGGATCTTTCTTGCGCATAAATTCAGGTTCCGGTACATCTTTTTTGATCTCCTCCTCCCAGAGCTTCTCCAGAACACCATCCATCATTATCAGAAGAGAGCGCACCCAAAAATCAACCGACCACAGAAGCATGCGTCCTTTTTTCCCCGAAGTTTCAACCTGCTTTTTCTTGCGTCGATTGACGGCTTTCACTTCAGAGTCATCAACCTGAGAGTATGGAATCGTTTGCAGCTACAAATGCACCGAACATGCGTATAATCTTACCGTCATTATTCTATCGAGCACTTCGTCTATCTCCCAAACGGGCACCGAGAGTTCTTCCGGATTAAAGGTCTCCATATGCAGGAGTCTCCGCATGCAGTTCATGTTGTCATATATTTTTCGAAGTGTAGCGTTGGTGCCCAGTACGCTATCTATCATGTTTTGCTTAAGCTGGTGGACATCATTGAATATCTTGTTGAACTCATATTTTAATGCATCGGTCAAAAAGGTCTGTAATGAAGTAATTTTTTATGTTTCTTAGAATTAGAAGAAGTCGCCGAAACCTTTCTAGGCTTTTGAAAGGCCTCTAAAGGAAATATGGAGTTATTTCAGTGCATTTCATTGTACCGACCTTAGTCTTAATGATCGCGTTCTGCATCTGATTCGCCATCAACTCATCCTTATCCTGTACTGCGCTCATTGGCTCCAATACATGCTTATAGACGTTACTGGCCTGCGTGTAGCGCTTAATCACCTTCGGTGCTCCCACTTGTAGTTGTCCTTCTTCTTCCAAAGGCTTCGGTAGCGCATAATCTTCCTCGATTGGATCCATGTCGTAGAAGAGAAAGTAATCCATCAACTGCATTAAGGGATCTGCCTGCGGCTTCGCGATCGGGTAGTTTTCGAAAATTGTTTCCGAGAATATGGCTCGTATTTTTGTGCCAATTAGCAAAGCGTTGTTGGTGATGAGTGACCGCAACCAATCCCGTATCCGCTCCTGTTCCGTGATGCTTTTAAGCAGTGACTGACGCTCGAAATCGCAAAGAATTCGCGCCTGCTCCTGAAACAATTGTAGCCATACAGTGTTCAAACAGAATTTTCGGAAGACTCCGCTCTCCTTGTGTGTCACTGACATATCAAAAGCGATGAGATCGCGGACAACAGTCTGCATTTCTGCGATGGACTTGACAACACGCTCTCTAGCCCGCAATTCGGCCTCAGTTGGCACGAATACCTTTACCGATTTATCGATTGAAGAGCGAATATTTTCAACTCTGATATTAGACGGCTCGATTACACAATGCGTGTCTTCCATAAATGTATTCTCCTTGACGGGATCCACCAGCGGAGGCATTTTAAAGCATCTGAGGAGGCCACCAGATCGAAGCATAAGCAAGTACCTGAAAAGAAGGGAAGGGGGTGTTATAGACATACCGATATAGACTCCATACACCAAAAACAATTGGCAGATCTCGGTTCTCGTATCGATTGAAAAAGGCGAGATTTTGATATCCAGCATTACAAGTCTACCTCGATCTCGATTACAATTAGAGACGGTACTTACTTCGAATTGAAGCACTCTTCCACCTGCAATAGGACTCTTGGAACGATTTCCAGTTGTAGGAATTTCGATATCATAAATGCTTTGCTTGACTTTTTATACGACCTGAAATGTAGTATGCTCGAGTCGACGCCCCAAGTTATTAAATTTCGGCTACCCGAAATGCCGGTTAAGTGACCGAAGTGATTCGTCACCACCGTAGTTTTCAGCACCAACTCCTCGTTACGATTCAGCAGAAAGGCATCGAATACGAAGCTGTCACAACGCACCGCAAATATTTCGATGCCCTCTTTATTGGCCAAGGGGCCTAAGGTAAAGCTACGGTACTTGTAGGGAAGAATGTATTCGGAACGTGTAACTCTTTGGTCTTCGCGCTGCCATTTGAACACCCATAACTCGCTGGCGTACAGCATCACTTTACCGGCTTCCTTCCCGACGAATATCAAAACTTTGGTCTCGTCAACCATAAAGAAATCGACCACCACCACATCACCAACCTCAATCGAGGCTCTGCTGGAGAACTTGCTGTGCCGGAAATCGATGTGTAGAATATAAAGTCGGTTGTTGACATCCCTGGCGACACCACTGGTGTCCATCAACCTGACCGCCTTGAATATGCTTGACTCCATGCTTATCGCGCCCACGATGGCGGGCGATCGTAGCTTATCGTAAGAGACCATCCATATCTTGCTTCCGCTCGAACCGACAGCCACCAGCGGTGCAGTGTTGTGGGCGACTATCGCGCAGGACCCTTCCACGTACAGTTCGGACACAAGTTGGTACGAAAGAATATTAACCAGCTGCAATTTGCACGTGGCGTCGAGTAACAGCAACACTTCGTCCTTGACTCCCTTTAGCAGCACGTATGCACGGATCTGAAAGTTGTTGACGCAGCATGGTACCAACGATGCCGTCTCCAAAGCCACGTCAACGCGATACAGGTTGCCGACGTGATCAGCGCAGTAAATCTCGCTGTTGAAATTCGAGACGAACTTGTGGATCTTATGGGCCAACAGGTCTAGGGTCCACTCCACGTGCCAATTGTTGGACTTCTTCTTGACGAAGTACACCATATCCCTGTTGGACAGCAGCAGCCCCTGCTTGTGGAGGCACAAGTAGTGAGGACGCGGCTTGGTAGTGGAGCTGGACATGGACCAAAGCTTCCTGAGGTAGAAGTCGTTCACCTCAACCTAAAAGTACCCGTTTAGGTCGACTGATGACAGAAACAGATGGTGGACTCATACAATGAACAGGGTTCCGTAGTCGTTAACCACATAGAGGCACCCGTCGTCCGCGAAGCAGGTGTTGAACTGGAAGGTCTTTTCGTAAGTCTTATCCAGTGGAATCCGCGAAATCTCATTCAAAGTGTAGGCCTCGTCCCTGAAGCAGATCTCCCACATATAGATTTCCTTGGTGGTGTTTGAAAACTGCATGATGGTGGGCAAGCCGTTGGCCGAACAAGCCAGGCTACGTATACCGCACTTGATGAGAGTGCTGTGCTGCACCATCAGCTCTCCGCTTCGAAGATTCCAAATGCAGAGGACATAAGCCGGGTACCCAGATATGGCTACGATGTGATCGAACTCCGAGAAACGCAGATCGGTAAACGATGTTATATTGGGAGCTGGAAAGAGAACTGACGTGTAAAAGGGGACCAATCCGGCCTACTTGTGCGTCGAACCCACCGGTGTATGTCCCAAACTTGGTTATATCCGGATACTTTATGACGTGGATCACTGGACGTAGTACGGCCTCGGAGTAAGCAAATAAAGGGAAGCGGTTGTGACCAGCTAACACCGATACCCCCGCACCCATGTTGGGTGCGTCGACCCTGTAGTGCAACTTGCTCATGTCACGAAGGTTTATTAAACACAGCGTGTTGCCGATGCTCATCGCAATGGCTTCGGAGCCGATGGTGACCAGTGTGTTGGGGCTGAGAGTGGTAGCCCAACTACAAAGATTTGATTCCAGATCAGAATACTCGCCAGACTGAATTATAAGGACCTACCATAATGTCGATGTGGATGAGTACAGTGCCATTTAATTGTGTGGAGAATACTGTTGTTTCAAAATATTATCTCAATAATTGAACTGAATTCCGTTTTTTCCTCAAATATTCGATATTGATAAACAAATGACTCATTACTAAGGTAACCTGTATGAATGCTAAGTGGATTATAAGGCTACACGACACACAATATGCGATGTCATACTTTTACTGATTTTATTTTATTTCATTTAAAAGTTTTCCAGTTCTACTGGCGGAACGCACGAACCCTTAAATAAAACTTATAACTATATTAATTATAATTATTATCAACTTCCACAAATCCGAAGAAAATAGACATATATATGAAAAGTATTTCGACAATCGAGCAATACACACTCGCTGACTATGTACGCTGATAATATTGTAATAATACCCCTTCAGATACTGATTGTTTAAAGTTCGATTGTTTTTTTGTAGCTACGTCTAAGTCTGAATTAACTGCACAGATCGCATTCAGTCTGAAGGATTCCTTCGATGATGCGGATTTATATTTCTCAATTAGACGCATAAATATCTCCACGCCTTCTGGGTTTCTACAGACATTGAAAGTCGTCGTCAATTCGTTACTTAACTGAAAAGGGTCCAGTTTATTGGTCTCGCTTCCCAATCGATTCTCAGCTTTAATTAAGACAGCCATGTCGTCCGTGTCGTACTTAACGCTGTTTTTGGGTTGGTCAGCTTTGAGCTTCCTTTGGAATTCGCTGCGGTAGAAATCGTTGATTAACGACATCATTCCCTTGGAGTACCAGTATATGATGCCCATGAGCAATATGCCCTGCATGAAGGGACCAACCATCCTGTCGTTCGGAGTAAGTTTGATTAGAGTTACTATGTGTCGAGAAGTTAGTTGCGTTGTAGCCACCAGTGCATAAACATATAGTACTGTTCCTTAATATTCGGCCAAGCCATTGTTAGAATCAACATGATCGAGTTGGCGAAGACAAAGAGCTTCATCATCTCAACGGCTTCAGGATTGAGAAGGAAAGGAATTTACGAGAAAGAATCTTAAAACGATTTCGGTGGTAAACAAACCTTCAGGCGACCTTAGATAATCGCCGAATCCGGAATTTAGGTCTTCATCGTTTTGCTCAGCGATGACCTTGCTGGATTTGTCCTTATTCTCACCCCTATTATCTTTGCTACCGGCGTTTCCAGATTTACCCTGGTGGTAATTATTGCTTTTGCAACTGTTGCAATTGTGGCTGAGCTTTGGTTTTCCGTATCCTGTTGTATGACCGAAAGAGGATTTTCTACCTCTCATTGCAGTTGGCCGGCGGAATACGACTGCAATGTGATTTCTAACGAGAGCAATGTGTAACTTAGGTATTTGTTACACATAACTGACACTTAGCAGGCTTCATTCTAAGCCAACATTGCTGACACATTTCTAAGGCATCCGCTTTGTGGATTTGCGAACAGCAAGTGAAAAAATCAAATAAGATAAAACAGAAAATATAAAACATAAAATAAAATAAATACTAACTTGAATACTGAAATAAAAACGAATACGAAAGATATACAATGAACTCAAAATAAACAGATTAGAATCCCTGGAATTATTTTGTAAAAACTTCGGCTAGACTATAGCAATTTAGGTCAAAGCGAGGTATTTTGAAAATATCATTTTATTTCTATTTTATCGTTACATTTGCATAACATTGCTCACCATGTAATATTTACCTGTTTAAGCCTTATTATAGTAAAAATAATAATTGGAAAACAAACAATAATACAGTGCAACAATTAAAATAAAATTATTTTCTAACCGAAATACATAAATCGTACGAATTCACGAATCATGAGAGCGATTAATTAAATGATGCCAATGTGTTTCTGTAAATCTATTAAACACAAACCTTAGTTCACAACCTTTAAAAAAGAATACAACAAATTTATTAAATAAAATTAAAAAACCATTTGCAGGCATGCTTCAAAGAAAATCGCTATAGCGATCGCCATATGCTCGAGTAGCTAAAAATGCGATCTGGACTGCGCCAAATGTCGTCTTTATTTCTGGTGTAATACCGTCAATTTGTTGTGATATATTCTGTAGATATGCATATAATGAGCAAAGTGTCAGTGGGGATATAGTGGTACTACGAGTAAATGAATGCAATAGAAATGCAATTGAAGTAGAATTTCGCACATACATAAATATAGTAATACATCGGTGTATATTGCTGCTTTGACAATCTTTAAGCAATGTTGTACACTAGACAAGTGTTAATGGCTACATAAGTTTATAAGCTTTAAATTGTGCGTTTTTTAAGTCGTTCTCTGATAACTTAATAGTAAAAATGTTTTGAAATGATATCGCTTAGGAATCAGTGATGTTGCTCATTTAACAATTGCATTAATTTAGCAAAAATCTACAAAACTACATTTTGTATTCAATACTTTTACGTAAAAGATAAGCAATTACTGTACTAAACACAAATGAAGATCACAATGATGCAGGGAAATTTTTCAAACTTCCCTGCTTAAAAATGAATTGTTAAATATATAGTGTGTATCAGAACTGTAAAACTTGCATTTAGATTACTTATCAAAAAATAAACAAATCACAATAAATAATATTAATTATGATCAGGAATCAAGAATACTCAAATTAAATAATTTTTAATTAGGTTTCAATTATCACGAAATTACTTTAATGATCGTACTACTTTTTTGTAATTAATAATCAATTTAGATTACTTTTTGATTACTTCCCAATCGCATAGTTATCGTAATCTCTTATTACGATTATAATTACAAACAGAAAAAATTATCAAACTCTAGTAATTTCGTGATTACAAAAAGTAGTTTAGAAAATCATCAAAAGTACTTTTACAGCCCTGATGTGTACGCTCTATTTATGTGTTTGCATTACTAAAACGCTAACTTAAATTATTAAATAGCAACTGCGAAAAAACATTCTGTTAATTCTCATTAGCAAGCCAGTTATTTAATCATAAAGCGAAACCGCAAATAACCTCATGAGGCTGACTTCACTCGACTTGCTTCTTAACCACCGAGGGCGGCGGTGGTGCTGGCACAGTTGGTCGTTTGGGCGTTTGAGTGATCATGCCCGGTGACAGTGGCGTGTTCGGTGTAGCACGCGGCGTTTCGTTAGCATTGAGATGACGCTCAAAGCTGCATGTTGTTGTGCTGTTGGTTGCAGGCGTTATAGCTGTCAGCGTGGTCGTTGCTATAGCTGTAGCAACAGTTTTATTAGCACTCGCATTTGCATTATCGAGCACATTTAAAGAGGATTCTAACAACTGCGTCGGCTGATGATTGTTTTCTTTTATAACCGTACAGTTTTCGCCATTATCATTTCGTATTTTCTCGATAAAATTTTCTGTGGCGCTTTTAACGCTCGTAGTTGTCTTTATCGAAAGATTTTCGTACGCTGGCGTGGGTCCCTGCGCCGTAGTCATTGTGGAGGGCGTATTTTCCTCATCACTTTTAGTTGATGCACTAGAACTCAATCCCAGCACCATTGGTCTCTTCGGTATTTTAGGTTTTTGCGGGAGATCCGGTTTGATGGAGTTCTGTGAACTGACGCTATCATTACTTTTGCGATCGGCTACCGGAGATGGCAGATTGTCCAGACCAAAGAATTGCGTGCGTGTCATGGGAACCGGTTTAGGCGGCGGTTCTTTGGGTTGCTGCTGTTGTTGTTGGAGTAACTGTGGCAACTTTGGTAGAGGCGGTTTCTCAGGCTTCTCTGGAACGCTCGTGGTTTGACCTGGTGTCACTTGTGGGGGAAACAGTTCTTTAGGGCGATTACTGGAAACGATTTCACCATTTTTCTGTGAATTTTCGATGAGGGCGGAGGGATTATTGTTGGGTAAATCCTTTTGGGAGTGATCGGTCTGAGTTTTATCGCTAGTTTTAGCGGGAGGTGAAGGTGCGTAGGCTTTTTGACGTTTAATTGTTCCATAACGAGGACTTTCTAAGGAATCTGAGCGCAGAAAAAAATTTTTTATTAATAAATACAAGCAAATGCTTAAAACTTGATTTATAATATAATTCATATTGCATTTTTCTTATTTATATTATGTTCTTTTTATTTTATTATATTTTATTTTAATAAATTAAACCCTGCTCACCTGCATCATTTTTATCCAAATTTTCATTGGAAGAATTAGATTTACTCTTGCCTTCGACAAATAATCGATTCCTATTTAATGTCACGAAAAATTCCACTTGTGCACCATCGAAAAAATAGTCCCACTGGCTAATAAGTAGCTCGACGATTACATTGACTGCCGAAGAGCTATTCACCTGTCCCAAGTAATCTGTCGGATTTTGTTTATCCGCACGTGGCCACAACATGTTTGGCGACATCACGATGGCCAAGTTCTGTGACGACATTTTATTTTGCTCAACATTTCGTGTCACCATCCACAAGAACTTAGTTAAGAAGCGCAAATTCACATAGTTTTCCTTTGGTAATTGACTCAGGATTGCCTTGATCTCTGCTTTTCGTTCCGCCTCCGAAGGCTTCTCCGCGGCTTTAATGAAGCTCGTGTAGCACTTGTAGGTGAGCAGCGGTTCAGGCAGCTCTCGCAAGTACAGCTTTAGAATGGAGCCGATTACATGTGGATCCTGATAGTCTAATGGCAGCGGTGTCTTCACGTACTGTGCTTCGAGAGCATGCTTCATGCGGCGCATTTTTGTGCTAGCACAACCCACACGCAGCAAACCTTCTTCGTACAAGCCGTTCTCGAGGAGGCAGCAACAGCAGAGTTCAATAATGTACGATATCTCGCGGTTTGTGGAGGCGAGATGTTCGGTAAGGGAGGTACCGAATCGTGACTTTACCGTAGACTGGATAACATCCTGGATGCTAGCCAGGGAAGAGTTAACCTTGAGCAAGGCGCGCTCATGGTAGTTTCTTTGGTTGAGTACATAATCCTGTATGCATTGCACGATAACATCTTCCTTGGTTATAAGTTCGAACATCTGCGCAGCCCAGCAGTCACGCTCTTTTTCCAACTTGATTTCGCACTGTTCCTGGAGTTCTTTGATGTGATTGATTTTAGCTTGAGGTTCATCCAAACGTATGGCGGCCTGCAATGATATGAAAGATAAATCTTTTCGATAAATTAGGAAGGATGGTTTTTATGCAATATTTAATCAAGACAATTACCGAATATTTAATGAAGATAATTGCCGTAATTACTTACAAAGAGTAAATTATGACAACTTATTGTAATATTCTGAATTCCATACGTATATACGGATATTTATAAACGCGCAGAGAAAATTTGTTACGGCTTTTTCAATTAGCTGAAACCGAAAGTTGGCATCGCTCCAATAAACGGAGCACAGTCACCTTCGCTGGCTTCTCCAATTTTTACCGCATCATCTGTCATTCCCATTCGAGTCAAATTTTTGAAAAATAACCCAAGGACAAAAAAAGTAGAGCAATATTACTGATAGCAGTAAAAAATTGCCTTCGGAATGTTGTATTAATACAACTCTAGGAACTATTTCGCTATTCAAAATTAAGGCTCTCATTTCTAGAAGTTTAATACACAGAATTACGTTGTCACTTTCCTAGGTTTGAGATTTTATATTTTCTCGCAAGATAGTTCTCTCTCCGAATTATTACCTCGTAGTTGCGTTTAAGCGAAGCATATTCCTGCACCGTACGTGAAACATTACGCTTCATCGCTGAGATCTCCTGAATTTCATGTTCCAAAATTAGCTTCAGACGTTTCACAACTTCGTTCTCTGTCTGTATCTCGCTGTCGACAGTGCATTCAGCTATTGACTTCTCAAGGTCACCTAAAATATTTAACACAATTTTCAATTTATTCGGGAGTTGAGCTAACAAATATTTTCTATTTATTACTATTTTTTTTAATATAAATGGCATTGAATGGGGTATTTCCACGTCTGCGGATATTTTAAATTATTCTGCTAGTAAAAATTCCGATAGCATTTAAATCAGCGACATGAGGTTATTTTTCCTGATTTTTTTTGTATGCACATATAAGAGTGACATTTTTAAAGGCTGGGATTTCCAGTGAATTTCTTTGTCTTTTTTAATGACATCAACATTTTTAGTGCAAAAGATTTTATTATTTGGCAAGGGAACTTTATGGGTGAAAATATGTAGGCTGTACCCCTTGTGGTAGCAACAGAATTAAGCTTATCGCAATTAAAAATCGACAGAAAAGCAAATATAAACATAAAATCATGCATTCTTAATCAGAAATGGAAGCTGTAGCAAGAAAAAACAAGGCCAAGTGGTGCCAAAACAAAGCCGTCACTGTCATTGATATCAGCGTATTCTCTTTGCACTCCCTACATCCCCTTAAATCACTTAACAACAACCCCATACGCACCACAATTCGACAAGACATGATGCAAGGGCGTCTCCTTTGAAAGCTCCTTCGACGAATCCTCCAGTGCTTGACCGATCTTGAAATGGCTGTTTTTCTTGATTCGCTTCTCACGTTCCTGAGTATCAGAATTGCTTACTGCAGGCAGCTTTTTAACAATCCTGTCAAGGACATCGCGATACTTTTCCACTTGTTTTTCGATTGTCTCCAGCTCAAAGTCTTTGCGATCGGGTTTATTTGACCTGTGCGCGCAGGGGAATGTGTGTAAACGAAGAAAAAAATCATTCATTCCATCACGTCATGTCTGCGATTCTGGAGCCACTTTTCGAGCGCTCCCGACTTTACCTGGAAAGATTTTCTGCAGCTATTTTGATTTTGGTGAATTGCTTCTTCATTTCGCTGCTATCGAACTTTTATTATTAGAAAAATTAAGAAATTTTGGGATGTCCTTTATGTGATAAACATAAATTAGTCACCCTATGCCGACGATTACTAAATGAATAATTTATAGCAGTATGTTCAAATCGAAACGAAATTCAGAGGGGTGTGTTCAATCCAGGGCACAAAAAAGGAAATTTAATGAAAATTTTCTTTTTATTCTTCATTTTTTCTGTAATAGCATTTTTATCATTTCTAATAATCAATCAATTATTTAAATAAAAATAAAGAGTTAGGAAAAAATTTTTCAAACTTTTAACCCGTCTTAAAAACGTACCACTTTAAAATTTAATTGTATTTAACAAATTACTCTCCGCTTTTTCGTATTGTGTGTGAATTTTTTCAATCGATTTTAAACATTTTGATGAGATTATAAATGAGAAATGTGGAAATTTAATGTTTATTTAAATTTCTCTACATCTGAATTCTTAATCACAAAGCAATTTAGTCAATACAAAAACCGAAATGCTCGCAACTTTGTGTGTAAATGCTATGAAGCATGTTTTTAGGCGCAAATTTTAATTTCAAAATTTCCTGCCTCAAAGTAGCGTCGGTGGTCAGTTTATATCCAATATTGCATTTTCGTCTAGTTTTGAGCTATGCTTAAAGTCTTAAGTCTCTACCTCAATGCGAAATCAATTTAAAATCAATTACAAAATTTGTACACGTACAGACAAGCTAGAAAGTGACCTAATAAACATTTCAAAAAGAGACAAAAAGAATTTTTAGACTGGTTCGGAGATGTAAACCAACCTGGTATTCAAAATTAAATCTTAAAATTATTAATTACACAATATAAATAATTGTATTCTTCTCTATGTGCGAACAAAGCCCAAACCTAGCTGTCATCTATCAAACCATGCTGCCACCCCGTAAAATCGCAAATACCTTGTGTCAATGCGAAACTGAGAATTTCTTATATATAAATATTGATATTTCTTAATTCAGACCGCTATTTTCAATAAATTCTATTTTAGCAGAGAAGGACTGCATGGGCCTTCAACTTAGGCAATGAAGTATTTTTTAAGGATATACTTATTGTTCAAATTGATTGATAGCTTTTTTCGGACTTTTCAAGGCTCACAGAGTGGCAACTATTTTGTAGATTTGTTTTTATTTAGTTTATTTACGCTCGCTGCACGTGCTTTTTTTAACGGGAGAGGTTTTAAGAATTTTAATGCAGTATGACAATTCAGTTAGATAAAAGGAAATTATTAAACCTTCTAAGAACGGAGAATGAGCGTATCTTGGATATACTTGTAACCTACAACGTGCCGGATTCTATCGAAGGTAAGGACGTCATATACTGTGGATCTGTGGCTAGTCACTAAAACCAGAAGAATCTTCGTAGATATCGAATGTGATGACTATTTACTTCAAAACGATAAAAACCTGGCCGAAAGAAAAAATTTTGCTGGAAACGATGTCGCCATTGGTGAGCTGCAGGATCGCCTCAATACCATAAAAAATAAAATGAAAGCCAAGAAGCGACCCACTTCGGAGCGGGCCCTGAAGAAGCGCGAAGCAAAGAAACTAAAGAAGAACAAGGAATTTAAGAAGGTGCTAGTCTCTGCGGCTAAAGCTGTTAAAAATGAGAACCAGAAACACTTGAACGGTGGCGTAAAAGAGGAAGATGACAAGAAAGTTATCAAGCCTCTGACGCCGAAGCCGGTCTTTAACGAAGAAGGCAAAATTGTTTTCTCAAAATTCGACTTTGCATCGCACCCTGGTGCAAAGGTTAAAAAATCCCACCAAAACCCTCGGGAGATCCTCAAAAAAATCAAAGCAACCAATATGAAAATCAATGAGTTGAAAGAGCAAGGCAAAGCGGACAAAGCGCTGGAGCTGAAAAATGAAATTGCTTGGAAAAAGGCGTTCGAAAAGGCCGAAGGAAAAAAAATCAAGGACGATCCGAAACTCCTGTACAAAGCTATAAAGAAACGCAAAGTTGAGAAGAAAAAGTCGAAGAAACAATGGACAGAACGTCAGAAGAAGGTGGTTACAGGCATTGAACAGCGGCAAAAGAAACGACAGGAGAACATTGACAAACGTATCAAGGATAAGAAAACTAAAAAACTTAAAAAGGCTTCCAAAAAAGGCAGAGTTATTCCTGGCTTTTAGAGTTATAAAACTAAAATAAAGTTAGTAATTAGTTATTAATCGTTAATTAATTATTGCCCGATATTAAAAACGTAAGAATGAATAGTGAAATAATGCGGTTCTCTATTAAAGATGACATAATTTATACTCATTGAAAATTTTAAATATTTTTAACTTTTTAAACTTTTGATGATTTTAGTTATTGTTCAATAAAGCAACTGTATAAAGTTACTATTTCAAAATAAGTCTATAAATCAAAAAGAAGTACACGACAAAATTCTTTGCGTGTACTTCTCTTTAAACATGCAAAGAAACTCGTTCGAAATTTCGAAATCCAAGAAAAAGACTAATATTAATAGCAGCTTTTTGCAAATAACAAATAGAAAACCAAGTGAAATTCACAATAAGGAAATGAATTTCGAGTGCTTAAAGCAAATTACTTTTTACTGACAAGAATTGTCATAGGATATGTATAATAAATGTATAAATGAACAGCCGTGTACGCACACGTATTTCCGCTATTATATACGGGTTTTAATATCTTTTATAGGATACCCTACAATGAAAAGGCTTCGTTTCGTTTTTCTTTTCCATGCTTCATATATAAAAACTATTCCACCTGACTTCACGATTCTTCTTTCTTCGTCATCTTCAAAAGTTTTTAATAAAGAGAGGGGTTGAATGAAGATAAAAGTCTCCACACATTCTTCAAATGTAGAGATTTTTCGAAGCCAATATTCTGTCGGATTCTCGGTTCTTACGCAAACAATTAAACAGTTGCCCATCAAAGGGGTTTAAAGCCGGTGAATATGGGGTCTAAAGAGAGTGGGAGTAAGAAGGCAATTGAAATAAATTAATAAAACTCCAACCTTCGCAAGGCTGAAAGCAGTCGTCGTAGCGGAGTAGTTTCGTGTTTTTTTTACCGGCTTTTAACGTAAATTTCACTCAGACACATTAAAGTATCACACGTAAACCACTTTTACATCAAAGAAGAAACTACGTGTAGCCACGCTTTCTTCAAGATGCAAGCTTCAAGAAGCCGCTTCAAGAAAATTGATGTAGCCAAGACCATTAAGAATTCAAATTGATCCAAGGTGAAGTTAAAAAAAATCATTTCTAATTTATGAAATAGAGTATGTCATGTTTCGTTATTCAAAATAATTAATTCTTTGGAAATATTAAATTTTTGGCTCAAGATAGAATATTCCTAAATTACTCTAAATAATTTCCAGACTTTGTAACCGAGCGCGCTTCTTATAAAGCCCATCGGCGTCGTTCAAGAAGGGAAGTCTCCAGCAAAAAAGTGACAGCAAACATATTGACGCCAGCTCACACTGAACACACTGCGCGATTGCAACCACAAACGTCAGTGCGAATTGCAGATTTTTGACTTTTCATTTTTTGGCTGAAGAGGAAAATGAACTTGATAACGTAAAAAAGAAAGGCCTGAAGGAAAAGCAGTCTTCTCACAAAATTTAAATTATACTGCGTCGTAAAAAAGCCACTAGTGTTGTGTGATTACATATCAACTAGGTGCGAAGAGAAATTACAATAAATAAACGAAGGATCGAAGGATTGACTGTTGCGTTGTAAAGTGTCTCGAAGGCTGAGAATGAGCGTCGTACGTCATATTGTGCTGTTGTCACAGTTGCCGAAGCTTGGAACAAATTTTTACTGGCTGAAAGGTAAGGATGCGACCTCCTGTTAGGTGGGAAAAGGGTTTTCACGGTCTGTTTATATTCCTGCATCGACGTCAGAGCATTCACGAACGCTGTGTTGCTCCAACACCACAGAGATATGGGTCTTCAATTGCAGCACCAAAAAAACTTGCATATCAGCAATTGCTTGTGTGTGTGTGTAAATGCTGGTGTAGGCATTTAGTGCAGGTTTTCCTGCTTACTTTAATCTTGCATATAGGTACACAGCAAAGTCAATAACATTTTGCACCTTCCTTTAGGATGCCTTACCATGATCGTGATGGTTTTTATTGCATGCATTAGCTTTGTAGGTTGATCATTGAACTTGTAATATGACTCGGCTATGCCATGTCAACCAAAGCAAACCTAAAGGCAACGAAAGTTGTGATCAGCATTTGTCTTAGATTGGAATTATTTTAATCACTTTTCTAAATTATTATTTTAATAAACTGCTATTTTATTATCTGAAAATTTTGCAAAAATTTCGATTTTAAAAAGAAACACTTAAAAAACAAAGATATTTTAATTTCACAGGTGTCTGCTGTGCTGGCATTATACGAACTAATGGAACTCTAAATTCACGTTGTTTGCACTTGTCGTTAAGTTTGCAGAAGAATAACTCCTCCACTTCTGCGGGCAGCGGTAGTGGTGGCATTGGCGGCGGCGGTGGCACTATAGGTGGCAGCGGAACCTCGGCCTCAAGTGGTGGCAGTGGCTCCGGAAAGGAACCACCACACGATAAGAATATCTTATCCTGCCCGAAATGCGGCAGTCCGTGCACTCAAGTCGAGACATTCGTCAGTTCGACACGTTTCGTGAAGTGTGCAAAATGCAATCACTTCTTCGTTGTTCTCTCTGAAATCGATTCGAAAAAGAACCACAAAGAGGAGGTGAAAAATCAGCGCAAGCCTCCACCGCCGCCTCAGAAAATCATGGAATACCTGGATCGCCATGTAGTGGGACAGGATTTCGCCAAGAAGGTGTTAGCGGTGGCCGTGTACAATCACTACAAACGCATCCATCATAATCTACCGCAATCGAACAGCCAAACACAAGCAGCAGCTGACGCGGTCGGACGCACAGATTTGCTGCACATCTCGGGCATCGGACACACTATAACGCATTCAACCAGCACGGAAGTACCACAGAAGCCACCTCACACATCATCAGCCGGCTCGGCGGCAGCATCATCATCACCGCAAAGTGATTCAGGTTCGGAGATTTTGGAAAAGCAAAACTACGAAATCAAGCTTGAGAAGAGCAACATTCTGATGCTGGGCCCCACTGGGTCTGGAAAGACTTTGATTGCGCAAACAATCGCTCGTTGCCTCGACGTCCCCTTTGCAATTTGCGACTGCACGACGCTGACACAGGCCGGCTACGTAGGTGAGGATATCGAGAGTGTTATTTCAAAATTACTTCAGGATGCTAATTACAAGTAAGTAATGAAACAACTATTGTGTAACATCTCTTCATCCATTCCTCCTTGCAGCGTTGAGCGTGCACAAACCGGCATTGTTTTCCTCGATGAAGTGGACAAAATAGGTGCAGTCCCTGGTATTCATCAGCTACGCGATGTTGGTGGCGAGGGTGTGCAACAAGGAATGCTGAAAATGCTCGAGGGCACAGTCGTCAATGTGCCAGAGCGCAATTCGCCGCGTAAACTGCGCGGCGAGACAGTGCAAGTGGACACAACGAATATTCTATTTGTTGCTTCTGGAGCATATACTGGACTGGATCG
This sequence comes from Sicus ferrugineus, assembly GCA_922984085.1. Classification (NCBI taxonomy): domain Eukaryota; kingdom Metazoa; phylum Arthropoda; class Insecta; order Diptera; family Conopidae; genus Sicus; species Sicus ferrugineus. The sequence continues at coordinate 3,177,342 of OV277352.1, forward strand.
CCTAATCGGACGAAGGCTTAACGAGAAAGTGAGAACAGGAAATCCTTACTGTGTTGATATTTTCGAACTAATCTATTTGTAATCGTCAATGTATCTTTTCCTCAATGATAGTATTTGGGTTTCGGCATGCCTGCAAACAACTCTTCCGGACGTCGAGCTGCTCAGTTGTCTGCCTCACCCATGGATAACGACCAGGAAGAACGTGATAAATGCTTAACGAAAGTACAGGCGAGAGATTTGGTCGAATTTGGTATGATTCCGGTAAGGACAGAGTTTTATACACTTTAGGGGCTTTTCTTCGTAATATGCTTCCCTTCTCAAGGAATTTGTTGGTCGCTTCCCTGTCATCGTGCCCTTCCACAGTCTTAACGTTGATATGCTTGTTCGAATTTTGACGGAACCCAAGAATGCCTTGGTACCCCAGTACAAAGCTCTGATTGGTATGGATCAGGTGGAACTGACCTTCACAGAGGATGCTATTAAATCCATAGCCACGCTTGCAATGGAACGACAAACCGGCGCACGCGGTTTACGGTCGATTATGGTAAGCAATATTTGTAAAGAATGACTTTTATTCTTTTTCACTTCTGTCCGTATGTCTTCGTTTCAGGAGCAACTTTTACTCGATCCAATGTTCGTTGTGCCGGGCTCTGATATTAAAGGCGTACACATCACATCCGCTTACGTCAAAGGCAAAGCTTCACCAACGTATATCCGTAAGGACGCGGACAGCAGTGCTGAGACTGTCGAGAAAGACAACGACAATGAAACTAAAAATTATGAAGATAGTGAAAGCGCACAAGTTCGCCTAACACAATAAATTCGACTTGCGTATTTAATGTTAGTTTATAATCGGATATTTTATTAAATAAATAAATATGTATATTTTTAGATTTATTTTGAATAAACAAAGTTGTTATTGTATTCGAAGTAAAACGTAATCGGACTAAAATTAGAAATTGTTAATTCTTGATTGATTAACGTAACGTAATCCTTTGTGTGCGGCAATCAAAATAACTCTTGTGAAGAGTTAACGAATAGCTATCAAATTTCGCTTTAAATTTTCGTGTAAAAACAAGCAGTAATAAATTTGTGTATAAGTTGAAATCAGTGTGTCGAGTAGTCAACGATGGCACTTGTAATCTCAAAATGTTAAGTTTTCTTTAAATAACATTTTAACAATAATATTCTTTGCATTTTGTGAAACGTATAAATTATGAAAATGTGTATTAAATGTGTTAATGATTCTCCCTTCATATCATCTATGCTTTAGTCATTTTCTTCTGTTATCAAAAGTTCATATTCTTGAGCAGCAAAGCGATCCCAGTCAGAGGTCTAAAAAGTTTAAAAAGAAAACAAATCATATAAAGTCGAGCAAAAGAAAGCATCAAAAATTTCACTTACGTATTCATCTCGCTGTGATGCGAATGGATCACGTTGTTCGTGGTCTAAATATTTCTCCAGATTAAAGAAGGTATCGAAGAAAACGTGCGTCATTTTGCAGCGCTTTAAATCGCCCAAAGTAATGCGATCGCGATTCTGAGGTTTGATCATATCGAGCATCTGCAAGTAGAAACAGTAAAAGTGACTTTTTTAATCAAGATATGAATTTACTTAAATTGTCCGATATTGCAATAAATTTATAATCTGTAACTAAAGCGTCTCTATCAAATTATAGTAGCTCTATCAAATTATAATAGTTAAAGAAATTTTATAAAAAAATAACCTTTAGTAGATACATTTAGAAATATATTTTTAAATTAAACAGATGTCAAATTAATGATTTCAAAACTCCCAATTAAAGAGTGAAATTTTAAAATCTATATATTGTTCAATATTTACTAATAAAAATATATTTTATAAATAAAAAAACTTCAATTTAAATGTTTACTTATCATCCACAATGAGCGGCACAGAAATGAGTGAGCAAGGAATATGCCGCGGTCGTGAGACATTTTTATTAAGAAAAACAGACCAAAAAATGAATTTAGGGAACAGCTTATTGAGGCAAAGTTAAGTATTTGGTCCAGTCTATATCAATAAATATCATTTGTCCATTTTTTATATAAAAATGGCTCATTCGTGAGCACCTGCATTAAGAGAAAATTATGTGGTTATCACTTACCTGACATAAGCAATCTTCGAAGGGTAACGTTTCGAGACCAATCGACTCCATCCGCTGTTGCTGCTCCTCATAGAAATACTCAAGTTCATACATGCTCAGCACACCATCTCCATCCACATCCATGCAACGGAACCAGTACTCGATCGCTGTCGGTGTACGTTTGTCCTCCTCGGAAAGCAGAAACCAAACAAAATCCGTGTAAGACATTTTGGGCTCTTCATCGGGATCCTTTTTGGTATCGACGCGTGTAACACAACCCGAGAAAATGCGCTCAGTGATGCGCGTGGAGAGCGCATGATCGCTGTACCGTGACAAATCCTCTTGATTGATCAAGAGATCGTGATCACGATCCAGCTCCCAGAACTTGCAGTAGATGACGTAGAAGTGCTCGTAGCTAAAAAAGGCCATAATTTGATTGATATCGTCCTCCTCCTCGAGCAAAGTGATTATCTGCGTGAAGATCGGTCATGGTGATTATTGGGCAGTGAAGTGGTGAAGTGGATTTCGTAGCTCACCTCCAGCAGGTCAGACTTCTTCAGCTCGGCTATAGAAATTTTGCCAGACCAACTCCGATTGACTGCGTAGAAGATTCGAGCGATTACCGTGTGCACATATCTGGAATGGAACTCGGTGGCCTCTTTGAGGAAAGCTAAACCGGGGTGGGTGTCGACCACATCCTGCACCAAGGGCGCCAAATCCTCCGGCAGGATGTATGAGCGAAAACGTTGTCCACGCGACAGAATATATACAAATCGTGATGCGTTATCGTGGCAATAAACGTTCATCCTGAAATCAGTAGCGAGATTGAATTCGATTTGATTCGAAAAGTTTCAAATATTTACTGTTTCCAGAATTCCACAAATCGCTGGCGCTCCACCAGACCTGACTGTCCATGTTGGCAGAAAATCATGACAGGCATACGCCAGTAGAAGGGCAGACCACAGAGTTTCAGTATGCGCGGCAGCTCATCCTTGGTCACTTGGTTGTTCGGAAAGGAGTCGAAAGCGGAAAGAATGCCTCGCAGAGTGCGCTCGATGGCGATTTGTGGCTGTGGTTTGCCATGCGGAAAGTAAAACCTAAAAAGGAAAAATTAGGCGAAGCTTGAAGTTGTTAGCCAACTACTAACCGAGGTATGTAAACGCTTTTGCCTGAGGTTCGTATTTCTTTCTGCAGCGAGTTTTGTTCTGGTGGGGGTGGTGGAGTCGAATGCAGTTTTATCTAAAATTGGGAAGAGTAGAATTTGAATATGAAGAAAATTGGAATATTAGCATTTTTCAAAATGTACGTGAATGTAAATGAATGTACGTACTTATCGTACGTACATTCATTATCCTGGTACATTATATTTTCGTGCACGTATTATCCTGGTACATTATATTTTCGTGCACGATAGTATATTGTAAAATGTCTGATAAATACACACAGAGCAACAAATATGAAAAGATCGTCCAGCATTCTTTATCTAAACAACTGCACGCAAGAATCTATTTTACTATTAAAATAAATATTTATGCAAAAATAGCATTAATTACAACCTCAATAAATACTCTAGTATTTATAGTATTAGGAAATTCCATTAAACTGAAAATCAGCCTACTGAGAAAATATCTTTTTATGAATGATGATTTGCACATAGTAGCATTTAAAAAGCCTACTGAGAAAATATTTATTTTTATTAAATGTTGATTTGCACAGTGAAATGAAGTCAAGATAAATTTGGAATTGTTTTAGAAATATTGCAACTTGTTTTAAGTCTTCTATAAGTAAATAAATCGAATGCCAAATTTAACATTCCACGAAACACACTGAATAAATAATCTTCACTTTAGATATGAAAAGGGCAATCAGATTTAAGCATTTAAATGTCTTTTTATGTTTCTTATTTTGAAAAAATTAAGTCTTTTCCAAGCATTTTGATGTGGTAGAATTAAACAAATATTGTTTAATACATTTTTTAATAATTTGTTTTAAATTTACGCATGGAATTTTTTCAAAGTTCTTATTATTTTTGTAATCATTACTTTCAGTTTAAGATTGCCAAAAATGGTTATTGTTTAAATATTAGAAATTATATAAAAGTAATGATTATTTTTAATTGTTTTCTGTCACCAAATTTATACTTTACGTAGTTTTCCAGGATATTCTAAGTTTCTTTAAATATGAAAATTTAAATAAGCCTGAAAATATTTAAGCGGAAATTTTTTACAATTTTTCATCTCAAAACATGCATTATTACTTGGACCGAATCATTTGCAGAGATTGTTTTGATGTTCAATACAACTAACAATAAAAGGTGAACAGCAAAAAAAGCAAAATCTTGACAATGGGCAGCAATCTTATGCTTAAACTTTTTTCGAACAACACGAGCAACAATTTCGATAGTTTGTTTTTCGGTGCTCTATTTTCTTTGCTTTTTCATGCACTTTTTAGTCAGTCATGCAGTCATTAGATAATCAAAAAGTTTTATTTGTAAAGAGCTTTGATCATTCTCACTTTTTCCACACTTTTGTCGAATCCGCTTCAAACGGACGATAGAATCGCACTGTTTTCCCGTCTTACCTTCAGAACACTTCTTGGTGGGGCGTCTGCTGGATCTGGACGCTTGATGTTGAGGAACGAATTGCGGACATCTGGACACTTTTCAAACATAAGCACGCGTTCGGCGACGGAGCCACGCGTCAGTATTGGCCGTCCCACTGCAGAGTTGACGTTGCACGTTTTCGTTATGCGCCGTTTTAGTTTTCAGTTTTGGAGAAAACATATTGAAGAGAAAATAGTTTAGAATTATGTGTTGCGCTGTGGATGATGGCAAAAACGTTTGCCACGAAAAACTTATTACAATTCTTATCCTGTCCATTGGTGAGAGGGCGAGACAATTTGACTTTCGCTGGCGCTGGCATGCTGGTGCGAGCTGCCTCCGTAATGTTCTCGGCTGCGGCTGTCAGTGATTTTGATGTTGCCGATGCGGGTGTTGTTGCTGCGTTGCTGGTGGTTGTTGCTGTTGGTGTTGCCGTAATTGCTGTCGGTATGGCTGAACCTTTTGACGTATTTTTCACGGACGCAACAGATTTTTCTCTTAGAATTTTATTGTTGCTGCTACTGCTGTTATTTCTGTTGTTACTGCTGCTGTTGCTGCTGCTGTTAATTCTGCTGCTGATGCTACTGGCTTTGATCACTTTATTTTTTACGCTTTTCTCCTCAGATTTTATCTTATTTTTATTTTCGCTTACATTCGAACTCGAACTCGCACTTGCAATCAATTGCTCACTCAGAAGTGATTTGTTGGCAGCAATAATTGTTGGCGTTGCAGTAGCTGTGGCGGCGCTTGTGTTCGACTTTTTTGTGCAGTTACTATTTTTATCGGCAACAACAACAACAACAACAGCTTCATCACCATCAGCATTGCTAGTAACAGGACTTTTTACATTATCATCACGTGTTGATGATGTTGCTGTGTTACGCAGTGCTGTTGTTGCTGCCGCCGATGCTGCTGCCGGTGTTGCTACCATATTTTCACTGCGTTTTTTATTGTTTGCTGTAAAAGTAGTTACTGTTTTTGACGTTGTTGCTGTTTTTGTTGCCGCCTTCTTTGGTTTGTCACCGGCGCTGGCATCTGCTGCTGCCGCTACGCTTTCTTGCTGCAGCAGTTCTTTGATTTTCAAAAGATTCTCCGTTTGCAATTTCGTCAAATCGTTCAAATCCAAGCCGAGTCCCAGATCCAAATTTAAACTTTGTGGATCCAGTATATCTCTGGCGAATTTATTGCTGCTGCTGCTGCTGCTGTTTAATTTAGAGGCAGTTTTTGTTTTTGCTATTGCTGTCGCTGTTGTTTCTTGATGACGTTTACCGCTGGCGCATCCATTTCTACGTGCCGCGGCTGTTGCTGCCGCAGCTGCCGCTATCGCTGCCACAGCTTCTCTTGTTGCCGTTTTTTCGTCATTTAATTTTACTGCCGTTGGCGCTGTCGTCTTCGCTGTTGTTGTTGTTGTCGTCGTTGTTGCTGCTGCTGCTGACGTTGTTTCTGGCAGCAATATTGCTGATGGTCGTTGCGTTACCGGCTTCGTTTGCTTCATGGTGCCACTTGCGGTTTTTGCACTTTTCAGAAGCACACCGTCAGCAGATGTTGCTGTCGTTGATAATATGGGACTCTTTTTAATGTTGCTGCTGCTCATGCGGCCAACGTTGATGTTGCTGACTTTGGCACTTCGTTGCTGCTTATCTTTGATCACAAATGATTTAACCAGCTGTTGCAATCCTTCGGTGCTGGTCACCTCATCCGTTACCGCGACCTTGCCGGTTCCGAGGAAATCCGGCGCTACAGCTGCCGTGCTTTCCGCCGCCGCGGCACTGGTATAGAAGTCCAGTAACTCCGTTGGTGCCAGACCGCGGCACTTCCAGGTGCGGTATATGGCGTCAGCGTGTTCGGAGATCTTCTTCGAGATCTCTGCGATTTCACAATTAGAATCCGCTTCGGTAATCACAGCGGTTGCGGTTTTCGCAATCGACTGTCGCTGTGAGGCTGTAGATGACGTTGATGATGTTGTTGTCGGTGTTTTGACTGCCGCTGCTGCAGACGATGATGCTTGCATATTTTCTTCCTGCATAGAAAAGAGCAATCTGGATGTGAAGAAATTATCTTTATTCCTGAAGTCCGATCCTTCCAATTCTTTCCTATTTTTCGACTCTTCTCGTTCCTCACCGAAACTTCGAAATATCAGAAAAGTTCACCACTCAATCCACTTGAATTTCATGTTGTCTGCGCCCGTCCGCTCCCCGCGACTCGTACGCTTGTAGTGCTATTTTTAACAGATTTCCTATTTAGTATTTTCGGAGCACTTTCGTATTTGGTGCACAAATTAGCGCGTGTGGCTTTCTACAAATTTCTCAATTCAAATCGCTGTAGCGACTTCCATTGTGCGACTTTCTCACTTTAAACGATTGCGAACGCTAAAGAAAACTGCAATTCAGGCCGTATTGCGATTTTAGGCACAAATTCGCCAACTTTGCTCCCTGCGACACCCACTTGACTTTATCTTCCGCGTTCACCGGGGCCTCTGGTCTCAATACCGTGCACGACGAAGTGAACTGAAACTGAAAATCACTGAAATACTCTGTTCCGAATTTCCTCACAAAACATCTTACGAATGCGTACGAAATTTCCACTCATTTTCCATAGGTTCTTCAATTCTCTTTGCCTCTGCGCTCCGTGCTCATTATGATCTGAAAATAAAACGTGTATATCATGCCGACACTTCGCTATGTCGTGTATTCAGCAGTATGTTTGCCTCATGGCTGAAGATGAGTACGACCGAGTTCGAAGAGTTCGGAAACGTATCCATGGGATTCTGCGTCGTATGGCAGACTACTCGATCGTATCTCTCTCAATTTTAGTGTGTCTAACTGAGAGAGCCTCTCGTCCTTTGGACGGAAATGAGTAGATTCGATTACTTTTTAATTGATATTCAAAGCATACATTATTTCTAAAGTTTTCTTAGTTTTTCTTTTAACTGTCTGTACGTTCGGTTATTTTGTTTTGTTTTTGAGATTCTCAAGTGGTTTTCATTTTGAGTTTTCCCCCTGTTTTGTGATGAGTTTTCGAAGAAGTGAGAGGTTATCTCAAAGTTTCGTCATGTCGGTTTTTGCTAAACTTTTGAAAGTGTGGATGGATGCAAAGCTGTTATTAGATTACGACTGCGGTTTTATTACGATTACTCGTTAACGTACTTTAATTTTTAACTTGCGTTTAAAAATGCAAAAATTAAACCCATAATTACGACCCGTTTCGACTTGACGACGATTCTTTTAGTATGATTTTTGCTTTAAAGGCAGGTCAAAAGCATTTTCACACTTCGAAAAGCCATGAATTCTTGGCGGTCAACCACGTTTTCCCGCATTGATTTTTGTCAACACAACGGTTATGTTTTTGCGGATTATTTTGTGCATTCAGATGGTCGTTGTGTTGCTATTTATTAAATGTTACCATTTGAAAATATTTACACTGACAACTTGAATGTTTAGTGAATGCATGTAACATTGAATTTTCTTCGAAGCCTTTGAAATGAATGGGCTGGAAAACAACAACAAAAGCAGCAACCCAAATTTTATTTTCTCAAGATCCCATCCATATTTTGTTGAAGCTTTCTTACAATTAGTTTAATCTAATTTGAAGCGGTGCGCAATGGTACAGCCTACTGAAAAAAGCTATATAAAGCTGTGACCTGAAGGCAGCTTGTCCGCAAGTACCTTCGAACAAGTCGTCGAGGAAAGACGCCCTCTGGCACTGTACAACCGTTAGAAAGCAATGAGATTTTAATATTAATTTGCTGCTTTTTAATGTAAATTAAAATTATTTTCTTGAAAGTGCATTTCTGTTCCAACTGCAACAACAAAAGGATAGCGTAATGGAAAGGTATGGTGATGAATGGGTTAAGTTTGCATCCTCAAATGTTGCTTATTGGCTGCTACTCACAGATATTCTGTTTTGCCTATTGGACCGCATTTCGCAGCGCTGTCCAATGGATCGGTCACGGATAAGGTAAGTGAAGATGTGAAAGTATCGCCCACTAGATAATTATTACTAAACCTTCTTTCTCACTTTCAGGTTACGCCCGACATGGCCCATCTCATTCATCCTTACTGGAACCAGTTTCCCGCTATGGACCCGATGTGGGCTAAAATTCTTGCAGCGTACATGGTTATAATCGGCTTGATCTCATGGTGCGGCAACGGAGTCGTTATATACATTTTCTCCACTACAAAATCTTTGCGAACTCCTGCCAATCTCCTGGTTATTAATCTGGCGTTATCCGACTTTGGCATCATGATTACGAACACGCCGATGATGGGTATCAATCTGTACTTCGAAACATGGGTTTTGGGTCCTCTAATGTGCGACATCTACGCCGGTCTCGGTTCGGCATTCGGCTGCAGCTCGATATGGTCCATGTGTATGATATCACTCGATCGATATGAAGTGATTGTCAAGGGTATGGCAGGCCGTCCAATGACTATAAAATTGGCCCTCATGAAGATCGCTTTCATCTGGTTCATGGGTAGTATTTGGACTTTAGCGCCAGTATTCCGCTGGAGCAGGTTAGCTAGTGGTATATACATCTTTAAATTCTATTTTATGTTCTACATGTATTAGGTACGTGCCTGAGGGTAATCTAACCTCTTGCGGCATCGATTACTTAGAACGCGATTGGAATCCACGCTCATACTTGATATTCTACTCGATCTTCGTCTATTACGTTCCTCTGTTCCTCATTTGCTATTCCTACTGGTTCATCCTCGCTGTAAGATACGAATGAATGAAAGCAATGATACAATCGTCGAGTTGTCCAATTTTTCCTTTCGATTCGCAGGCGGTATCGGCTCACGAGAAAGCCATGCGTGAGCAGGCCAAGAAAATGAATGTCAAATCTTTGCGCTCATCTGATGACGCCGAAAAGAGTGCAGAGGGCAAACTGGCCAAAGTTGCACTGGTCACGATATCGTTGTGGTTCATGGCCTGGACGCCCTATCTGGTCATCAACTGCATGGGCCTATTTAAATTCGAGGGTCTAACACCTTTGAATACCATCTGGGGAGCTTGTTTCGCCAAATCTGCTGCCTGCTACAATCCGATTGTATACGGTATCAGGTGCGTATGAGTTACCACGATTCAACAGTCCAAATGATGCGAACTTTTTATCCACTTAGCCATCCTAAATACCGAATTGCGTTGAAAGAAAAATGTCCATGCTGTGTCTTCGGCAAGACTGAAGAAGCCAAATCCAGTGAGGCTAACTCTCAGGCCACTACCAGTGAGGCCGAATCGAAGGCCTAAGGTCTCGGCTAAGCGAAACATCAACTGCAGCAACAAAACGAACGCTTTCGAATAGTTTGCTACATGAAATGTACGACAAACTAAATTGCAACGTCTCTAAAGACTAAAAATTGTTAACAAAAAAATTATTAATAAGAGGAAATAAAGAGCAATTGAACTTCTAAGTTTACAAAATATTTGTAAATTCCTTCTCTATTTCTTTACTTTAATATGTGTGATAATTTTAACAATTTCTACTACTAAAGTAAACAATCAGTTATTTGCACGAAATTTTATTCAAACATTTTATTCTTAACCCTAACTTTTGAACGACTTTTCTTTTTATAAAAATACAAGCTAACAAAATAAATCAACAATTGTATCAACACCAGCGAATTATATTCGGTGTTTTTTGCACATAAAGTTTGTTTTGAGACATCTCGTATGCGTTGTCTTCAATTAGTCGAAGTGAGTTCCCTCTGGTTCATTCCTGCAATCTTCTCTAATCGCTGCACGTATCGTATTCACTAATAGAGATTTTTTCAGATTTTTTGCCGGTGGCATGTGGTATCTTCTTTTTATCATCTCGCAAAAGCTGTGATGAAGACGTGTCAACTACATCCTTTTTTTCACGCTCCCGCGTTAGCAAATCCCAAAGGCGAACTTCGATGCCCAATCTAATAATACAGAGGAAGTTAAAATAAAAATAGTTTTACTAATTTTTAAATGCCAATACCTTAAATTTAATCTGATCAAATCTATTTTATCCACATGAAAAACGAAATCCAAGTACGAAAAGCCTTCGTTTAAAATAACAGTTTTCGAAAACTCATCAATATCGTGTTGTGTGAGCCACATTTCCAACTGTTCATCGATCTCATTCAGCTCTAAGCTTTGTTTTGGGCGAAACTTTCTTAGATGAGTTTTCTTCTTCGACCTCTTATTCAAGTTGGAACTTCTGTAATTAGGATAACACATTATAGAGCATACAAATCATTATTGGGGATTAAGAGCAATCAAAAAGGTCTTACCTGGTCCGTTTCTTGCTCAGGTAAATTTGTGCCAATTCCTTGCTTATATTATGTAAAGCTATCAGGCTCTGTTTGTGCAACTCGATGTATTGATTATGGAAATGCCGATTTGATTCCTTGATCTCCTTCAGAATTCGCACACATTCACCGGGCGAACAACTTGTGGCCTCTTCTTCATTTGCTGCAGTTGGAATCCCGCAACTGTGGTCAGTTGAAGTTTTCTCCGGGCTATCGGTGGAAGTGTGTATTGGATTGTGAACGCTTTCATCATCATTGCCGGAAAGGTCCTTGCTGGCTAGATTAGCACCCAGTTCTGTAAAGAAACTCCTGCTGTACTCATTTCAAAAGTGTTCAACAGAGTGGTTCACCAATGAAATAATAAATGCAAATACAATACAGGTCTATAAATTCCGATTTCAGAATCATGCCTTAACGTAAGTTAAATGTAAATTGCGGACGTTGCATATGAAAAGATCCCTAATGTCATTGGCCTATTAGACGATTTTCCAGATATGAGTGCTCAACCCCGGAAACTCTTGTGATCTAAACCGCTTACCTGGCGAAAGAATCATAACACCAGCTTGAACGGCTCTCTTGACAAGATTATCTAAAGCGAACATCCAGTGAGGTTTGATGAAATGTGATCGTAATACTGTAACCACAGCGTCCTGAAAGGAGTAAAGTGCTAGATGAAGATGGTCCAGAGCGATGGCGTCGTAGTTTAGTGACTGCTTCAGTCCATTGATTGTCATCTCGAGATGTTTCTCATTCTCATTTATAATGTAATCGCGCAAACCACGTATTAACGTCTGCAGCTCAGTCTTTGTAATGGTAACTTTAACATTGTGGTCAGTTTGGATTTTATTCAGCCAAAGATCACAGATTTTATTCTCATCCAAAGCGAGTACTTTAGAGAGAGTAGTGCGTCGTTGCGAATCCTTTTTCAAGCGATAGAATCCATCAGTTTCACTTGTTTCGCTGGCATTCGTTTTCAGTGATGGTGTAGAGGCCTCAATTTCGGGAGAGAGAAGAAAGCCAGATGAATTACGACGTTCCAAGGTAAATGAGGTGCTCGGTAATTCGTCCATATCAACGGAAGTACTTTGATTGACACTGTTTTAGAAGAACATATAAATGAGATGTTCATGAGAAAAAGATCTTTCCGGAGTCAAGTCAGTGCAACTCACTCCAGTTCGGGTGTAGTTGGTGTATTGCACGTGCTGTTTGCATAAGTCATGTGCAATGGGTTGTTGGTTTTATGTATCAAACGGTCGGCAGGTACCGAAACGCTACGACCAAACTCTGAAGAAGTAGGTGGACCAAGTCTTAACTTACGATGTTTACTAAACAGAAATACTATGATCAGAAGGAACTGAACTAAACTAAGAATCCGCGACTTACTCGGAGAGAAAGGGATCCTCCAGCAACTGAGCTGCTGTTGGGCGGTCACTCACACTTATAGCAAAGCAACGTAGTATAAAGTTTTTAGCCAATGATGATAACTCATCGGGTATGGTGGGATGTTTCTTGTAGTAACCAACCTTAAACATCGCTGCCTGCGCACAACCAAGCTCAATAAATGGTGGCTTCCCCGTAGCCATTTCAACGTTGGTACAGCCAAATGACCAGATATCGGCAGCGGGCCCATAACCGCGGAAGCCTTGATCGATTACTTCCGGTGCCATATACTGTAGTGTGCCAGTGAATGTCTCAGTCATTGGATTAATACCAGCCAAGCGTTTCGATGTACCAAAATCAGATATTTTTACCACTCCACTATATGTGTTCACAAGTACATTGTCGCCTTTAATATCGCGATGCACAATTTTTTGCTCATGCAAATACTTTAGACCTTCAAGAATTTGTTTCGAATAGAAAGCCATAGTCGACTCGTTATCTTTCAGGGGTCCCCATTTCTTTTCGAGCAAATCGGAAAGGGAACCTCCAGGCACTTGTTCCATGAAAATCTTAAATAACTTGTCTTCCGATACAGAACCCAAATACTAAAAACGGAAAACATACATTTGAGATAAAGAATTTCGAAATGTTCGGGAATAACGAGAGAAGATCCTCGCTCTTACACAACAAATAATGTTATTTTTCCTGTTGAGCTTTCTGTATACCTGTACAATATTTCGATGCCTCAGTTGCGAATGTAACTTGATTTCCTCATGCAAAGGTTGAACATCTTGCGTATTTCTCTCCGGAACTTCTTTGATAGCGATGCGAACTTGCGTATGCTTATCACGAGCAGCATAGACAATACCATAGGTACCTTTACCCAACACGATTTTTCTATTTTGGTCATCGTAGTCATATTCATACTAAAAATAATAGTGTTTTGAGAACCTAATGAATTAAAATAACAGAAAGCAGACAACATGCCTCTATTTGTCGTGTCTCATCAATATTCAAATTCACAAACACCTCCTGATCTGAAGCCATTTCCAGTATAAGCTCATAGAATCGTTGACGACACTCCGGCGATGGGAAAAATATTTGGAAATCATCAGAATTTTGGTGAACGTAAAGGTAGGCACAACGATCATCACGCTTATATAAACTGACCGATTTGATCTGACTGGCAGTGAACACAAAATCGTGAACCTTTTTGCATTCATTCTTAGAATGAGCCAAGCATATGTTAACAATTTGTATGGATTTCTCGTCTGCATCCATGTTTATATTTACATAACTCGGCATATATATTTTCTGAGGCTCCAATATCTGAAGGAAGTGATTAAATATATAAAAACCAATCTCATTTTATGTATGTGAGAATTGACGATAATTCTCACCAATATTGGATATCGTATGCTGCTTATGTCTTCTGTGTTTGTTGCCTCCAAGAAGAACTCCATCCAAAATTGAAATATTTGCTCCTCGACTGTCCGCTGATGGTCTTCACTCTTCTTGCGGAAACGATGTATCAGCGTAATGTTGCCAATGGTAGATTTCAAATACCAATTCGGTGGCTTCAGTTTGAACATGCATTCAGCAGCTTGTATAGCTTTCGCATAATCTTCGGCCAATACGGAGATTTCGAAAAACGTAGCCACATCCCAGTATTCGGTAAGCGAGGCCAAACTGCCCTTCTTTCCGATGAGGTTATTCAGTGTCATGCCGATATGCTGAAGCTCCTCCGTATTGCTAAACTCTTTGCCATCGATGACCAGCAACGTAGCGAGGTTAATGCCTGCATATTCATTCGGTTGGACTTCAAAGCTTTGACGATACCATTTTATAGCGTTTTTTAAACTACTGTTGTCCTTATAGTCTGACTCCACAAAGATGTCCTTGTAAATACGACCACACAAGCACAACATATCGGGGAATTCGTTTTCCTTTTTCTCCAGAGCCTTCAGTGATGACTCCAACGCCTTCTCACGATCGCCTTTACGGTTGCGTCGATTCAGCGCAAATGCATACAGGAAGCACATGTTGCCCGTTTCCACATATTTACGCGTGTTCGGTATATTCTTCAAGTCGCTGAATAACTTAACCATCGCATCGTAATCCTGCACGTCGCGGAGGGAACACATAAAACTGTGCACCACTTCACCAGACAACACATGAGCATCGTCCAAGCGTTTCCGCATTTCATGCAGGATTTTCTGCAGCTTAGCTGCATTTGTAGAGTAGGTTTCACGTGCATTGCGTAAGTCAGCTAAAAATTTCTCACGCATATGAGCTCTAAAAGAGTTGTTTAGTTTTTAACTTACTTAAATATTTTCTAAAAATTTATTTTAATACAATTTTTTAAACTCGGAAAATTTCCTTTGCCGAACTTTTCCTTATTATAACTTTTTCAAGTTTAAGCAATAAAGAATGCAGTGAAATTTTGAATAAAGGTAATGCAAACACAGCACCTACTTGGACTGAATTTCAACATCCTGGAGTAAACGTTTAAGACGTGCATAAATCGTAGTGACTTTTGTCTCCGAAGTGGTAGATGGTTGATTTGTCAGAATACAAGAGTCTGCATTCAGTTTGTATGGAAGAAACGTATAGCTGGCACAAGATAGCTGAAACGACGACAGCAATGTGAGTCCAACTAACTATTAAAACATTTAATTCGCTTTAGCAGTGCTGCTTCTATTTTCAGTTGAGTGGGCGTTAAACGATATTCGCTTAGTCGAATATATTTACTTTGTTTAATTATCAAAGAAATAATTATTGATATGCAGGCCACTGAATCTGCTGAAGCAGCATAAGCAGCTTTCCATTTTCCACAACTCACCCTCAGGCGCAACGTTTGTTGCGATTGTACATCATTGTAAATTATAATGTTCTCCTTCATGCCGAAGCTCTCTCTTACTCCTAAATGGTAGGAAATCGGTCGCTGCTGCTCCTGAATGCTCAAATCGACTACCGCTACATCCGCATTGTAAAAGGTGTCCATAGAGTTTGTTTCGCCAAAGTCCAGCTTGTCGAACTAAAGAAATTTGTACTTCGTTAGCTCACGTAGTAGAATGTCTTCTAACAACTTGCATTTGTTTTACTTACCGCTACTCTGTGAAAATTAGCTTCCACAGCACTAACAGCCTGCTTAACTTCTTCTAAAGCAAACAGGCGATCCTCCAGATGGTCGCTTAGCTGGGTATCGATTACACAAGCTACATCCATGATGAACTCTTCTGTTACCCCTGGTCACCAGTCGGATTAGATTTTGTGCGCAGCGCAATTGTTGCAAATTAGCTGGTAGTGAAACTTCATTACCACAGTTGTTGCTAGAATTCAAAGTTAAAAATAAAAGTCCTTTAACCAGCCAATCAAAAGTTCGAAAAATTCACAATTACATTAGATCAACACGAAAGGTGGTGTTCAAAATGTAGACTTACATGCAATTTAATTTTCACAGTGTTGCAATTCTCAAATGAATGTAAAAATTTTTGATTTCTTTACAAGAAGCGTAATATACTAAAGCCATCTTTTTGCAGCAACTCTGTAGATATAAGAATTTGAAACATCTACTTATAGAACATAAAAATAAGGAACAATAACAAAAACAACAAAAAATTTGATCGTTTGGTTAAAGGTTAATTTATGTCAAGAATTTTTATTAAGACGTATTTTACTTCTGAAAAAAACATTAAAATTTAATTTAAAACTAAATTACTTCTCTTGTTATCAGTTAACATATATATAAGGATACACGAGGATAAGGACTAGGCGAAATGTCATTTGATCGTATTTTTCAATATTATGCGATTCCAGTTCCTGTAGGAATTCTCAAAAATTAATGTACATTGGAATTTTTTTAGAAAGAAAAGAATTTGTGTAAGAATGTGAGTTGGCAACTGTGGCACAAATTGAGAAACTAGAGAAGAGTAAAATATTAAAAACATATCAATTTTGATGCAGTTTGTTCGTTATCATCGCAGGGGGAAGTTGAGGAGTAGTTGATAGGGAAAATAAATGGAAAAGTGGAAATATTTTTAGTGAAAATTGTTTGGGTTGCAGTGATCGCTTCTGTATTGTTAGGACTGTGATTTCGACCAGTTGACGGTAGTCCTCAGTGTGGTGCTTAATAGATAATCAAGTGTTTATAAACTCTTGCCTAACAAGACTTCGATCGTAACTGGGACAGGAAAAGGAAGAACTCCTGGAAAATAGACAAAAAGGCAGGAAAACATGGGGATAAAAGGCTGCTGTGCGTGTGTAAAATACCTGATGGTACTCATCAACATTCTTTTTTGGGTAAGTATGTATGTATGTATGTAAACACAGTGAGGAAATCCTCGACCTCGTCTAACACCTAATCCTTAATACAACCTTTGAACTGCTTGCAAGTAAAGTAAACTATTTATACTTCCTCACGTATTCTTTCTTTCCTATTATCTATTGAGTGGTATATATGCGAGCACTCTGTTAGGGAGCGCCAGCCTACTCCATTTCCGACTCCAGGCCGTTTGTGTGTATGTATGCATCTGTGGCATAATAACAACAACAACAATACTACAACTGGGGCCATCAAGAAAAGGCAGCACAACGCCTTATTATCGCCTGCAGAAATTACACAATTTTTGCACTTTATTCTCTTGCTTTGCATTCTAACTTGAAGTGTGTTCATCTTTAATTTTCAGAACACTTTCAGTTGAGTAGAGTACTGACTTTGTCCGCTCCGCATTTCAACATCGCCCTTCCACCCACTCATCCTAGTGGTGTCAGTAGTAAATCGTAATCCCCACACGGCCCTCCTTCCGTCAACGCTGTTGCGGGTGATGATGTTAGGCTGCTATATTCAATTCATTACTCAATCTATAAATATAAACATGGCTCTCAAGCAGAAACAATGTAGACGTTGTGCATTTGAATTTCATCCAAACATCCATCGTTTTTTCCATCATAAAATTAGTTTTCCGCTGAAACCGACACATATAATTAAATGTGGAAAGCGTGGGCAACTCGTCGATGAGAGGAGAAAGAGAGAGAGAGAGAGAGAGAGAAAACTGTTCAAGAATTTTGAATTAAGGAATTTTTGCCCTCTCAAAAGTGATCTTGTCTACTCTGTATTCTAATGAACTTAATTGAAAATGATGACTTCAGATAAGGATGGACGCATGCTGATGCACAGTCCTGCACTATAAATTGCAACAAATGCGTTCCTACCTTGCTTTAGTTAAAAAACATCAAACTAATTCTTATCGTGAAAATCAAATGCCGCTTTTATAAGCAAAGATCGGAATACTGAATAAAAACTAATATTAGTTACTTATATACATTATAATTACATGAATAGATGACATATTTTGTTTAAATAAATACGATGAAATCAATTATGACGTGAAAAATAATAATTTGCTTATTGTAATTTTTGCAAATTAATTTTTGAATTTAAAATTTATACATCCAATCGATAAATCATAATTTTCTTCTTTTTTTCCTCAGATTATAGGCTTAACTATCGTCGTTGCCTCGGTGTGGATGCTAACTGATCCCACATTTTTGCTATCCATGACGCAATCCTACAATCATTACACTATCGCGCTTTACATCTTCTTAACAATCGGTATTTTAATAACATTTGGAGGTTTCTTCGGCTGCTGCGGTGTCGTTAAAGAGTCGCAATGTCTACTGGTCTCGGTACGTGTTAAACATTTAAGTATGCATGTATTTGCTTAACCCACGTGCATTACTCTGCGTGGAAAAGCGTTGCGGTGCGTTGCACATAAAATCCAAACAAAGCCACCAATCATCATTTTTGTGATCTATGTTTCCATGTATTTCTGTAGTTTTTCAGCGTAATCCTAGTGGTTATGGTGGCTCAGATAGCTGCCGGCGCTTGGGCGTTTCACAATAGAAACAAGTTGGATGATATTGTACGCGCTTCGGTGAAATATTCAGTGCAGGAGGAATATGGACAATCCAGCATGAGTTCGCGGACAGTGACATTCGACACAATACAGAAAAATGTATGTTAAAAAAGAGTGGTAAAGTACTGGCTACCTTCTGTACTTTACATAAATAAATACTTTCAAGTAATTTTATTTGAAATACTTTTAAAAACTTTCTTCAAATACCATCAACTACTTCATATGGTGCCATTTTATGTATAGCGAATTATTGAATTCAACTTTAACAATTCATTTATTTAATTTGACCTTCTAAAGATATCAGGCTTTTAGTTACGTTTGTCATTATACTTGAATTATCAGTTAAAAATGTTTAAAATACAAAAAATAATAATTAAGGTTCAAATTAGATTCACACACTCTACACAATCCTGTAAGATTTCATTTCTTCACTTTCAGTTAAAGTGCTGCGGTGCAGATGGGCCCAGTGATTGGGCGACCAGCCGCTTTAATAATGTTGATCGTACCAATATTGTTGACATTGCAATTTCGTCTCTAAATGTTTTCTACAATATACCGGAATCTTGCTGCAAGGACGAATTGAAGGAGAATGTTTGCGACATCTCGCGAAAACTGAAATATGGTGGGCCATTGAATGCATCCATACATCAACAGGTATCAGTTGCTTGTCTTCGATCAAATCAGTTTAATAGAAAAGAACTCAATTACTTTTTATAGGGTTGCGTTGACAAACTTATCGAACTCATCTCTGAGAACTGGATACCTCTTATCGCTGTAACTGCCACCGTTATATTGCTCGAGCTGTTGGCACTCATCTTCTCGTTGTGCCTTTGCTGTGCGGTCAGAAATCACCATTACAAAGCCTGAGAATTACAGCATTCCCACCGGGAAATAAATGATGATGAAAAATATTAACAAGAAATTTCAATCAGAGAAAAACTAACGCTAATGGAAAATGATAACTTCTGATGATTAACACAAAAAGAAAGGAGACAGCGAGGCGACAGATGTGAGAAATGTGATGAGCTTGGAGAGAAGTAAGAAGTAAATATAGAAAAGTGAAGTCAAATGTGTTGGGAGCTATGTGGTTGTAAATAAAACCAGTAATTGTAATGGTTATAACAGCGTAAAAAATGGTCTGTGAAACAAAGTGAAGAAAGGGGGAAAAAGTGGTCTCAAGTTCTTGAGTAGCAAAATAAGTAGCGAAATTTTAAAGCAAGCAATACGAGAAATAAAATGAGTACAGACAAGAGAGCTGTAAAATTTATGTTATGATTACATTGTAATTACATTTTTTAAAATACGCTATATATTGGAAAATGATGGAAAAGTATACGTAATTGGATTGTAAAAGCACATAATTTATTGAGGATTTTGGTTTCGTTATTTTAATTATTTTTAGATTATTTCAAAAGTTCTAAAATGTAAAAATAATCAAAATATTGAAATTTAAATTGCTTTCTGATGATTTTTAAGTTTTTTCTACATAATTTTCTATTTTACATTTCAAATACATTGAGATTAATCAGAATACTCTTAATCTGTTTGAAATGTTTAAATTGCTGTTAAATGTTACATTATAAAATCGCAAACCTAACGTCACAAGTTAATTTAAAGTTGAGAAAAGGTTTTATTTTGACATTCCGTTTACAAACAAAGATTATTGCGAGTTTTAATTGATTTTGTGAAATGGCACAAAAACGCAACATGCACACAAAACCAACGCAGCATAAATAGCAACAGATACTTTATACCTTACTTTAGACCAAAAAAAGAAAACGCATTACGCAAATTAAACACGTTCGAAAAACTTCACTGAATACTTGAAGTTCGTCGTTAATATAAGTTTTAATTTAAGGAACGTCTTCAATTGTAACTACCAAATAACAAACGCATTAATTAACACATGTAACGAAACCTTGTTGAGAAATCACCGCACAAATCAAAGAATCTCTATTTGAAAATCAAAACCTACTGAGCTCATTCGAATATATATTTACCTGCATTATTTTATTTACACGAAAACTTAAAAAGATGTAATATATATATATTTATACTTGATTTTTAGTGTATGCCTATTTTAAGTGAATTCAAATCAGTGAAGAAAACCTGTTGTTATTCATTGTTCTGTTACTGAACTGTTCTTAAATTAAATATACACCGATTAAATTAAATATATGTTCAAACTTACAAACATATTAGCTAAGGAATCTATTTATTAGATACATATTAGCTAACTTCATTAATTAGTTTAAGCATCTAGCAAGTATTTTTATGTCTGCCTCAGCAGGCTAAGACTTTACAGTAAAATGTTCAAACTTCAATTTAAATGAAATTAAAGAAACACATTGAAAACGTTAAGTAAAATATTTACTAAAAACTTGCAGCTTTCAATTTAACACCTTAAAAAGTAAAGCATAATACATTTTGTACAAATACATACACTTCTTGATATTCATTGAATTCATTCATATTATATATAATAACTAAAAGGAAAAATATTACTTAGTTAAATGTCAAGTAAAGACAAAATTGTAACTCGTAAGATTTGAAGTAAATTTTGAAGTACGTAATTTAAAATCGTATTTGATAATACAAAATTTTGAACGTTTATTATATACAATATAATCATATCAGTATATGATGTATATGGAGATAATAAATATTGAAGAAAAGTATAATGGTTTTTTTATTTATTTATTTATTGAAAAATTGCAATTTTTTCGAAACCTAAAATCTTCATAAAAAACGTGGATATACCGGAAGAATAACAAAATTTCGTAATACGTATATTGTTACAAAATATGTTTATTCTCTGGCTTAACGGAGATAATTGCTGCCTATGACTGGCCCATTATTTCCCTATAACCTAAAACAACTGAAAGTATACTTTGTGAATGTATATTTGGCCGTATTAACCAGGAGCGGCCCACTTTTTGGAGCCTGTAGGTAGACGATAAAATAAACTTTCCCGTAATTGAATAACTAATTTTGCTGAAAAGGAAATTATAAAAAATTTTAAAACCTGTTGTTGAGACCAGGACCATCTCGAGACATTGAGAGAGGTTTGAGTGCCAAAACCGTTGTGTCCTTGTTCTCATTTGTTTAAATGTTATGCCTACATTTTTATAAATTTTCCATTTTTTTTACTTATTCCCACCACATATAACAATCTTATTTCCAGTAAAAACTCCTCAGCACGCGATGAGACGAACTCGAACTTCTCAAATCCCAATCATGTGCGGATTTTTTAAACGCCTGATTTTTTAAAAGAAAAATTAGAACGTAGACGCCAATTTTGTACTTTTGACCCAACGCTGGGCAACAGTCTCAGAAGGCAGGAATATTTATAAACTCTGTTCTGTGTTGACTTCCTTGCTTAAATACTGCGATGAATTTTAGGTTATTGATTAAAACAAAAAGTAGAACGGAGACGCCAGTTGTTTGATTTTCAGCCAAATCTGAGCAACAGTCTTAGAAGGCAAGAATGCAGTAATATTTCACAATGAAGTTTGTAAATATCTAATATGAAATTTATTTACGCTTACATAAACATGCCAATCACTAACCACTTTTGTTGTTTTCGAGTAAAAGTTTTAGTTTTTTAGTTATTTAGTAGTTGGGTGAAGTTTTTAGTTTTTTTAATTCAAATACAGTATAACTTTAAGTTTAAATATATTAAATTTAAGTATTGTACTAGTATATGAATTGCATACCGAAATCCTTTATATGCTTAACATCTTTCTCTACATAACATAATTATACAGGAAATTCAATAAAACAACCTGATTACACATGATACAAAAATTAATTAAAGTTATGACGCATTATAAAATTTTCTCTAGCTACAGACATCGATTTCTTTAGTTTTTGATATTTGGATGCTTTTTAGAAGCTACTAATATATTTTTATTTAAGAAAATGCTTGCCAATATTCTAACCAATAAATTTTGCTACACTCATCAGTGATAATTTTGATAACTTTTAGTTAGTAAAGCGCTTTACGTTTTCGCTTAAAGGGAAAGAGAGAGAAAGAGAGAACAATTGGTGATAATTTAGACAATTATTAAGTTTTGACATTTTACTATATACGAGTACATACATATGTATAGATTCGATAAAAATATTACATACACAGGAAATAAGTTTATAACAATCTGTTAAACTTTCTATGGAAGAATTAGTCGTTATTTTCATAAAAAATGGAAAGACTAGCTTAGTTACATATGGTGTTAAAATTAAGTTAGTTCTTGTAATAATTAATTACAGAGTTTTGAAGTTTTGGAATTATTGGAATCCAGTCGGTTTTATGAAGAAGATGAATTAACGTAGATGTTGATTGTCGTTTGAGTTTAAAAACTAATTACTACTAAACTGAAAGCAGATTCTTTTTTAAATAAGAATTTGATGAAAATCTTGATACTTTCTTAACTAAAATTTTGACAATTCAAAATTTATATTTAAATATCTTAAAATACTAAGGTAACTAAACTTTAAATAACTAAAACAATGTCTTCGTTACTTCAGTACTTGTTAAATTTGCTGCATTAAGTTGGATATTCAGTTAATTTTTATCAAATCATATTAGACAAATTATATTTATTATGACTGTGGTTTATGTTGCTTTTCAATTTTCCATATGTTCGCTTAATTGACCTGATAACAAGAAATGTATTGCAATTTGTAAGCGTTTCTTTTACAACTAAAACAATATAACATATTTACAAGATAAAAACTTAAATTTATAAATATTATTATTATTCAATACAGGCGCAGCGGTGAAAAATCCTGAATTTTGTTAGCATAAATTTTAAAATAAAGGAAATTCGTAGAAATTCCTATAGAAAGCAATATGTGATTTATTTTCATTTTGGGGCAGGAGCTCCAATACTCGACTTTCTGACGGCTGCGCCACTGTTCAATAGCAAAAAAATTATAGCATGCTTTTAGGCATGCATCTAAGTATGAATAGATATTGGAATGTAAGTAAAGTAATTCGGTTAGATACAATTCCATTACACAATATTTTTGTTATTATAATTAATATTTAATAGTTCGTGTTGCTGTTGTTGTAATCCTAGTAGCTCATTATTTAACTTTCGGGTGGTTTAATTTAGCAAGAACTTTGCATTTTAGTTTGTGGTTGTATTTTCAATTAGTATTACAATTCGCTAACGGCAGGTGGACTTACGGGTGGATGAGTCCCGTCTTTACGAATATTTCATTACATAATTGTAGGCTGAAAGCAGCATACTACCTGCTACATCGTTTATTCCTCCAACCGTGCAATGAAATGGCCGTTGAAACAAGTAACTCAACCGTACGCTTCGATAGCTGTAATCAGGCCGGTAATCATTAAACTAGTGTATTTAAATGCCTACAATTATGCTTTAGTTAACATTTACAGATCTATTAGAGATATTGCATTTCGGTTATTTCGAAATTCTTCGTTTGCTGGTCATCAAAGGTCATTGTCGAACATTTGCAGTGACCTGGTCACGACATCGTCCTTAAGGCATGCTTCCAGAAATTCTTCTATTGTTATTATGCCGTCCTGATTGAGGTCCAGTTTGCGGAAGACTCGGTCAACCTATTGGAAGTGGAAATGTGTGATGTACGATTATTTATAATAGAAATGGTCTTTCATGGATTTTTGTAAGAATTTTTAAAAAATCTTCGCAAAATTCCTCTTGTGTCAGGAACTTTGACTTTCAGAGAATTCGGTCAATACAATTTTGATGAAATAAACAAGAAAATTTTATGAACTGAATATGAATGTGAAAAGTGTATTTAAAGCAGCCTGCGGAAATTTTGGTTGTAGAAAAATTTGATATTAAAGATTCGTTATGATGCGGCTATTAAAATGTTGAATTCTACAGTTTTCGAATTTGTTGTACACAAAAATTATAGACTTTGATCTGACCTGATCCTTTGCTTTCCGATCATCTTCTGGCTGATGCGCTTTTCGACCCATTAGTTCGTGAATTGCTTGAACAATTTCACCCAATTCGCCGCGGCTAATCCGGCCATCACCGTTGATGTCGTACAGTTTAAATGTCCATCTCAGACGTTCATATACTGAACCACGCAATAGAGTGGACAGTGTAACCAAAAAATCCTGTAAAAATTAAAGAACGGTGTAGTTTTACAAAAACATATTTATTTACTATATATGAAAGAAGACTGATTCCGAGTGTCTGATTCATGAGGACCATAAAATTCTGGTATAAGGCATTTTAATGGTACTGTCCCAGAATAAGAAGCGATCGTTAAAATTTGAAATCTACCAGTTTAAAAAGGTTGAAGATGGGTTAAAGAGGGATTATTTTAAAGTGACCATATCCTTGAAACAATATGAGATATCCAGCTTCTTTTGCTTAAATGAAAAATATGCAAAGCGAAATATGTTACCCGAAAACTGATGGCGCCATTTGAGTTAACATCAAACGCTTTGAACACATAGTGAGCATATAAACTGGAATCTATAACGAAAAAAATCGTACAATCCTTTGCAAGCAGTTTTTTCTTCTCACAACTTACTTCCATGTGGAAAAAATTTAGCATAGATATCCTTGAAACAATCCTCGTGAACGACTCCCTCAGGACATTCCTTAAAATGTATTAGAATAATTTTATTTGTAAACATTAGAGGTGGGCCACTCACTCGCTTAAGAAACACAAACTTACAGTTTTGAATCCTCTGTACATGACCCTTATTTCCTGTTTTGAGAATTTCGTTTGGCGACATAAATCTTCCAGTGCCACTGGAATCGGCTTAGGCACTCGGGTTTGCTCTAGTTCGTAGACAACATCTTCCATGGGACTTTCCGGAGGAGTTGCCATTATAATGGCCCTGCACTGCTATGACTTAGTGCAGGTTGCGTTTCAATTTAGTAACTAGTAATTATGCTAGATTGCAATAAAATTGCAATTGTTGGTGTAGTTTTTTGTTAACTTATTTTGTTATTTTGTTCGGCGGTTTAATGTAGTTTAGCACATTTACAAAATAGTAGTTGTAATTGTATATCGCTAGCAAAACATTTGAACTGAAAGCTGCAACGGGTGTTGAAAACGAATTATAAATAAAAAGGTCTTTGAAATTAGAAACGTTGAAAATGTTAAAAAATCCTAAATCTAACTTAAGATAACGTAAACTAAAAATAATTAGATTTTAGAGTTTAAATTTTTATAACATACTGAACAGTCTTGTAACAGTCCAAATAATGTACCAGTAACTTATATTTTTATGTATTCTGTCGAAATCTAGCTTATTTAATAAAGATTCTGACTTTTTCTTCTAATTTTCAAGTATAGAGTTTTATTTTAAATCATTTCTATTACTTGCTTTTAAGTAAAGCAAATACAAATAAACGTCTATCGAATAATTAAGCTGACATGTTATGCTATTAGCGGCCATGCATTTTATTTCCGTTTATTTTTTTTCCTTTTTGCCTTTTCAATGCAGAGCAGAAAAATGAAGTTTTGTTAGTATTGCGTTTAGGATGTGTGGATTTCAAAAGCTACCTTGAAATAGTGTTATATTTAACGGTCCCACCCGTTTCCGGTAAAACTAGTTTCTGGTCACGACACAGCCTTGAAGTCGTAGCAGTGTCGACGTAATAAATTCTAATAACAAACATGCACTCACTTTAAAACACATCATTTGGAAGATGACCAAAAACATGAGAGAAACTTTTGGAAGCTATCTGGGAATTTAAATTTTTTAAGTAAATATTTCTATGTACGCACTGTAGAAAATGCAGAAAAATTTAATAAATTTCGAATTGTATGTGGAAGTCGAAGAGAGGTTTGGTGAATGCGACACGACCAATGAATGTGACAGTCTTTCGTAATCAAATTCATGTAGGTGGAGGGATGAGAGCGATTGAAGCGAAACAATATTTAATATTAATTCCAAGCAGTATTACTTATTGGTAAAACTTAATAGCGTAAGGATTCTGAATAAATAAATTTGCTTAATAAATTTAAAACAATCTCGCCTCAAACTCGAACCCACGACAATGTTAACAACGCGTTCATGACAACGCGTTTTCGCTTTCTGCAGCAAAAACCGGAAATTATGTATGTCTCTCTGGCAATTGAATTTTAAGGTCAGGCAAGCCGGCTCTGTACATACTTACATATTCCTAATTTAGTTCATGTATGTATGGATGCACATTTAGCTTGAGTTATTATTACATTTTTTCGTCCTTTTGTAAAGGATAAAACGACTTCCTGCATCCAAAGCAAAGCCAATTAAAGCCAAATAAATTAATGCTCAGATTGTAGAAAGAAAATTATTGGCAAGCCTTTCAGTAGATCAGTAACTCGAATGGAGCTGACAATTATTTCCTACGATGGTGCCATTGAAATTTATACGAAGACGGTAATAAACTCAACATTGCAACAATTAGAGGAAGATAACAAAAAGGATGAGAAGGCGTTTCTGGAACTCGCCCATATTTACGACTTTTGGCAAAAGATTTGACTAGTTTTCGTCATTTTATTTTAATTTTTCGTTTTTATGGAAAAATTTATTAACTTAACTTTAGTCTTAAGAATTGAACGCAGTGAAGCCTTCTTAAAATATCTTATTTTCAATATAACCTGAGAGAATTTTTTTATATATAACCTTTTAAAATAAATTCCTGTAAAAAGTTGATAGAAAATTCGTTAAAATTATTTACAGGATGTTTAGTACCAAAACGTTATTTAAAATGTGGTTATTTTAGATTTGTTCTTGTACTATAGAAAATTAATCAAAAATTTGTTTTTTTTTTTTAATAGTATTGAGAAGAAATCAGCTAGAAGTTTTTAGAAGTCATTATTTTGCATAAAACTGATCTAAAACCAATTTATTTCATTTATTTAAAAAACTTGAATGAAAGCCTGCCTGAATCTGCACTTGGCTAGAAGGTCGTTATTTTCTAAGTGAAGCAATTTCCTAATGGGTTGTTCGATATCTGCCTACATACATTCATATGTAGCAGCATCCTGTAAATCTACGAATGTAAGTTTAACACATTCCTTAAAAGGACGGATTAGTTAAGGACATTCATTTAATATGTTTAATACAAAACAAATTGAGAATTTTACATTTATGCAGATGGTTATTTTAACAAATCGATTTTAACAAATCGATTTTAACAAATCGATTTTAACAAATCAATTTTATTCTATGGAAGCTTGTAACTGACATCGAAGTTTATTTTTACCTCACTGTAACTCTACACCCACCAACACCTTCGCCATCATCGCCACCACAGTATTCACTACCCGCTTCCTATTCTTGCAGCATTTATGAAATCGACGATTTTGCGTTTTGGATTTTATGCGATTCGACTTTTATGCGATTTCCTGGCTACCTTTAAATCACATCCAATTGTTTTACACTTGATTAAGTTAATGTAGAAAGAAATGACGAATTAATTGTCGTTGTTGTTGCGTGATATTCGTGATTTCGTTTGGATGTTATAAATGTTGTTGTTGTTGCTGTTGCTGCGGTATAGTAGTTGGTTTTCTATTTTTCGTTCGAGTTGAAGAATTCTCTGCAGTTTTATTTAGCTAATTTTTTTTGCCAAAGCGTTTGTTTTGCGATTTTGTAATTTAAAAGTCTTTTTTATTATAAATATTTCATATTTGAAAATTCTTTTATTTCCATGGAGTTTTTTAGTGATATGAACATAAAATAAATTTATGTATCTGCTGTTGGTTTGTTCCAATTATTGTATAGCTTATCCATTTATTTCAAACATAACTACTTCCCATTTTTCCCCAGTTGTTTTATTTCTATTTTCAGGATATCCGTTTTATTGCATTAAGTGGGAAAAAGAGGTTGGAAAACAAAGTTCATCGTTTGTATCTTGCAAAATGATAGCAGCTAACTAACTACAATTCAACTATAACTCGTTCAAAAATCTGTACAGAACTGAGTATCGGCTGCGAAGTCCACTCCCCGACAAGCGAATTCCTTCGGTTGTCCTTTTTGGTGTGTGATTCGTCGTAGATGGGCTTTTCTCCCGCTTTTAAAGCCGCCACATGTTTAACAAGCTCCTGAAAGCTCTGCTATGTCGTCCTTTAAGCTCCCTCCCTCCAACCTTCTTTTAATAGACTCTTGACGCATGGCTGTAGGCAAAGGATTTCCTAGAGGGAGACATACAAACTCAAACGACGTCTAGAAAGCTTTTACTTATTTAAGAATAAAGTTTTTAAATCTATTGAGGGGGCGTTTACTCCTCTGTTTCGTATCCCCTGCCACGCCCATTACTCGGCCAACAATTGATATTTGGGATGTTGCCATTCAGTCTGGCCTGTTCACGGTTTTCGTAGCCATTACTAGCAGTAGTAGCAGAATTTCATGCTAAAGGATAACAAGTAAGCAACAACGACAACAACCACATGTGGGATACGTAGGTTGTTGTTGTTGCATGTGAAACACTTTGGAATCCTTGTAGCTTGCTAAGTTCATGTCTCGCAGTCGTCTCCGTCATTTGAAGGACGCCTGATAATTATTAAAGTGTTGTATTTTTAGTTATTGAAATAAAACTACTAAGGAAGAAGGAAGGTGTGCTTGCAGTCATTCTTAAGAAGCTTATATAATTTTAATTTTATTAACAAAATTAATAAAAATAAAATTGTATACTCGAATTGCGTTTAGAAAGCGCAACAATTATAAACAATTGTAACAAAGGTGATTCCTTAAATTTCAATTCTATTACTGTTTTCAGCTCGAAGGATCTTCACTTATCGATTTCAATTTGCCGATTTCTTTTTAAACGATCAGAATAAATGAGTAATCGTCATCTCAAGTCACTGGTAATACATTAAAGTTGTAAATGTTTATTAGATGCGATTTGATAAATAAATAATATGGTATACAAAAAGTTTGATTCATAATCGTCTCAAGCAACAATATAAAGCTGAGAAAATAATAACTTTAAAAATTCGATACGATTGCGCATTGATGTTATTCCGCAAAAGTTATTCAATTTGGCAAGGATACATTTTCAGCCACTTCTTTTACCATTTTGTCACTGTTTTCTGCAATTTCAGCAGGGTTTCCTTCAGTTTCATCAATATTTTCTAGAGAACATGCTTTGTTCTCTTCTGTCTCTGCAGGAATATCTACAGATATATAATCTGTAGGTTCTGCTGCACCCTCTAGTAATGGTTCTGAGCACTCGACAGATGTTGATGTATCGTCCACAGGTTTTGCATTATCTGCGGTAACCTCTACAGCATCGGTTGTCTTTTCTAAAATGTCGGGCAACGTCTGTTGTGTTTCTTCCGAAAGTGCGCTCGATATTTGTGTCGCTTCTGCAACAAGTGCTGGTGAAATCGTTTCAGTGGACACAACCGCATTCATCTCATTCTCGGTTTGCGCTTTAGCAAGATTAAGTTCACCGTCATTGTTCTCAGCGCTTACTGTATTCAGTGATTTATTGTTGTTCTTTCCCTTCGGTTTCTTATTTTTACGCTTTTTGTTTGAGTCTTCTTGCGGTGGTGCTGGTTTTGACAACGAATCTAGTTCGGCGTTTGCTGCACTCTTCATATTCAAGAACTTCATTTGACTTTGTAGATTAGCCAGAGTTTCCTTAAGTTCGGCACAATTTTTCGACATCAATTCCATTTTATCCTTGTCGACAGTGCTTTGAATTGGTACCGGTTTGATGTGTTCGGGCTCTGGTGGTAACGGAGGCATCGCCGGGATTTCGATATTGTTTTCACGCAGTACTTTGTAAAGATGAGTACGTTCATGTTGCAAAGCACGAAGCAATTTTTGCAGTTGATCTACTTGTTTGTTGCAACGGGCAGCATGCTCATCCCTCTCCTGCTTCTCGGTAGCCAGCTCAATAAGTGTTGCATTGCTTTTTTCCCATTTACGTTTCCATTCAAGTGATTCCTTCTCCAACTTTTTGGTGTTCTTTGACATCTGTGTGGAAAATTAAATTGAAATTAATGTTAGATTTTTTAGAATGTTTAGGCGAATATTTCCTTTTTAAATCACTTTGTTAGATTAATTTTGAAACTCGTATATGAATCATTTTGGTTTCGAAAGTTCGTTCTAATGAGTCATATAGGAATTTTTCCTTAGAAAATCAATACGAATTGGATTTTGTTTCAAATCGGAAGTTCGTAATGGAATTAAACTGATTTCGAGTTTGCTATATCAAAATAAAGTTGAGTTTATTCAGTCTCAGTTCACATACTGAATTAAAATTGGGATTCGAAATGTTTGGAAGAAATTAAATATCGAAAGGCCTAAATTTAATATAACAATTTCTTAGCTTCAAATAAATAAAAGGGCATCGCCATATAGTAATCGATAGCTCACGTCCGACACATTTAGTCTTATTTTTCCTCACCTTCTCCATTTCAACTTTGTAGGTGGCAAATATATCATTGGACTTTTGTAAGGAGCTTTGGAAGTCATCATATTTGGCAGTATATAAATTTAATTGTTCCTTCAATGCTATTTCACGCTCAGAGAGTTCTTTAAGCATTTTCTGAGACTGCAACAGCTTTTCCATAGCAATCTGTTTCTCTCTATGAAAATAAAAATAATTAAAAATTCTAGTACACTTTTTACGCAGAATTTATTACTTAATAAGGATTTCCTTTTCCATGGCGGCCTCCACTTGCATTTTGTTCATTTTTGCCAAATGCAGCTGCGACTCAAGCTGAACCTGCTCGTTGAGTTTCTTCAGTTGAAGTTCACGAGTTTCATACTGTTCAGCAAGGAACTTCAATCTGTAGGTTTGTTTGAAACATATTTTATGTTCGTATGTAGTTATTAAGAAGTGGATTGCTTTCTGCAAGGACTTTATTGCTACATTTTCAACTTTCCTAAGAACAAGGGAGGAAGGAATGTGACTCTGGGATCTAAATCTAGGAAAGTTGAAAATGTAGCCAATGTCCCAATCTAAAAAGTAATGGACTTTAATAGCTAAAACTTTCAAAGGTTTTAGTGAAGTCCTGCAATGTCACTTGTTTTATAAATGCAATCATCGATTTTCAAAGTGTAAATGTTTAAGATCGGCCAACACATGAGATGGTAATTTTTCTGCAAACCATAAGATTCGGAATACAGTAACAAAAATTCAAATTTCGAGGATTTTGGAGATATTTTCTGTCGCTATCAAGTTTGAGAGATTCAAATCCATTAGATAAATAACATAAACAAAAACGGAGGTGTCCGCTAAAGTACAAGTTCCTGTTTTTCTACCTCCCGTTGCTCTGCCCATGACTCACTTAGCGCTTACTTTTTAGTCATTTCAATGTTGAGATCGCGTAGCTTAAGGTTTTCTTCGTTATTTTTGCAAAGGGACTGCGTGATGTCGTTCAAAGATGCTTGGAACTTTGACTGGCTTTCCTTCCGTCGCTCCTCCTCTTCACGTATCTTCTGCATGCTTTCATTCTTAACCGACTTTATAAGCTTCTGCTGTTCCCGACATACTTGTTCTAGTTTGTCCCTGCATAACCGTTTGCTTTTTATTTAATAATTTAAAATATGGACTGTGATAAAGTAGTTTACCGCATCAGCACACTTTTATTGTACTCTCGTTGTAGAGCCTCCTTTTCGCGTAAAACCACCTCTAATTGCTTCTCCTGCCCCTTGATGTTCTGATTGAGCTTTTTGCTCGCCTTCTGGCTCTCAACATGTTTGCTCAGAAGCAACTGGAACTTCTCCTCAGGTGTGGCAGCCTCCTCCAGAGTTTTGATCACCTATATATAACACCATCGAAATGTGCAGGCAAATTTGAATCGCACCTGCTCACCTGCTCTTCAATTTTTTGAGCCTTTAGCTTCTCGTCTTTGGATTCCTTTTTATTCTTCGCGATTTTTTCCATTTTTATTTAAAAACTTTTTCTTTCCGATTAAAAAAGTGTGAGAACTTCTACTGTATGTGCCGCCGACCCTATTTCAAATTCCCTATTTGGCTTAAAATCGTAGAAAATACAAAAATAAATAATAGGCGAGTTTGTTCAATAAAAATTTGTAAGATGTGTTTAGTTTGACGTGTGGTGTGTATCGAAGTTGGTAACTGAAATTCTTAAATATATAATTTCAACAATTTTTCAGATAAACTATTAAATTACCGTTATCATTAAATTCTTGGGACATACTTAATAGTTATATCAAATTTTTTTAATAAATAAGAATTATATTGGGCTTTATCTTTCAAAGTGAAATAGTAAACTCATTAAAATTCGAATTCTTTAACTATATTTCAAATAATGAAAAGAATGTCATGTTTTAAACCCAATCTCCGAATTTATCTTTATTTCTTCCAAAAAATAAAAACATAATTATATATTTAATTTTTACTTCTTTGCTTATATTGTCTCAGAAAAAGAATTTAAATCTCCTGCGAAGTTAAAAATATTGAGACGGAAAGGAAAATATGTATGAGGCCAATTTTATAATTTATTATCAAGAATCGTGTATTCAAATTGTTTTCTACAATGTATGTAACGGGAATAGTGCCTCTAAAACTGATAACCTCGACGTAAATATTTAACAGAGCTCAACAGCTGTTTTCTTACTATCGAAGTGCAACCCGAACGAGTCTCGTTCAATCAATCAATATTACTCTCGTGTGTCATATGACATTCTTGGGATTTTCGCTATAGAGATTTTTCTCACTTGAATTTTTCTTCTTGCATTGTGAGTGGTGTAGCTTGTATTTCTATTTTCGTTTAAATTGCTTAATAATTAAGATCTGAACTTGGTGAAATATGACTAGCCAAACTCATGGTATCCAGCAGTTACTTGCAGCTGAGAAAAAAGCTGCCGAAAAGGTAGCAGAAGCAAGAAAACGTAAGTAGGAGCAACTTGATTGGGGTCACATGACAGACCCAGTGGGTGGGTTTTCGTCCAGTCGTTAATGTCTTCGTTTTATATGTAACACAGGAAAAGCGAGAAGATTGAAGCAGGCCAAAGATGAAGCAACTGAGGAGATCGAAAAATATCGCCAGGAAAGAGAGCGACAATTCAAGGAATTTGAAGCGAAGGTGAGTGAGTGCCAGAGAACTTGAACATTCCTTCTGGTGCATTATAGGGCTTTAAAAAGTAAAAGTCCATTGATAGAGCCATTTTGTCTTCTGGGTGTTATGAAGAATGAAAAAAGTGAATGTCGAAATTCAGTCCTTTAGCCCTTGAATTTGATGGTCTGAAAATCGAACTTCACAAATTATTTCCGCGTATATTTAAAACATCTACCAACTGTTTTGTTTTAGCATATGGGCTCTCGAGAAGGCGTTGCTGCCAAGATAGATGCCGACACGCGTATAAAACTGGATGAAATGGAGCGCGCCATTGAAGTCCGCAAGGAACCAATTATTCAGGAAATCTTGCAGTTTGTGTACAACATAACTCCAGAAATGCATAAAAACTACGCAAAGAAGAACTAAATTAGTCTCTGCTGCTAACAACAATCTGTGCAAATGCGTACATTATATATTAGCACTGATTGTAATTCCATTTAAAAATAGAAGCTTAAAAATTTTCGCCACTAGCAATTGTTTAGCTGAACTAGGAAGGTGAACAAGAAAATTATTCAAACAAAACGTTAAAATTATACGTATTATAAAAAAAGTATGATTAATTTAAAAACTAATTGTAAAATATGTAAATGTATTTTTTGCAATCCTAAAGGGAGATTACATTAAATAAACATTTGTTCTCTGTTTTTGTTGAAAATGTAAAAAATTTATTTATCCTGAAGGTTTGAATGAGCCAACAGGTGGTTCTGCTCATCTTATGCTCAATCCTTAGTTTATTTAATGAACTGTTTCACTTAACTAGTCTTTATTCTCTTACACTCCTTTGTCGTTTTCATTTACTCTTTTTGTCCAGTGCGTCAGCAGGTGATCCTTTAACTGGGGCATGTTTTTCGCAATAAACTTGCACTGATTGCACCGCAGTTCCACGGCTAGCATTTTGTTCACCTCAGCCTTCTCCAACCGCTGAAAGGAGCCATGCTCTTGAACTTGCTTAAATACAACTGTAAGTAATAGTTACAATTGCTATAATTTCAGCAAACCTTCGGCCCAAAAACAAAATCTCCGCATAAACAATCGCAAAGATTTTCGAAAATGCACTTACACGTAATTCTCAAACCCAATATAGCTTTGAACGAAAGAATATCCCAAAAACAATTTATCTTTCATTTAACTGCTTGTAGATTTTCGTTTGGGGATTTTGCGTTTGGGATTGCGACTGGGACAATTGAGTATTTTCTATTTACAAACCATCGTAAGGTAAAAACAGCTGTGTATTAAAAGTGTTCCAATGTTTCTTGGTTTTTAAGCAGTCCGATACAAAATCCTTCGAAATAACGTGCAGGTGCAGTTGCTGCATGCTAGGCTCGGCATGAAATCCTATGTTGAAGTCCTCTACTTGTTTGCCACGAACTTCAATAATATTCAGGCCTAGCAAATGGAGCTCCTCCAGAATTGGTAAATGTCGCCGTCTTAGCTGAAAATGAAGATATGTATAACAATTATTGTGTCCGTTTTAGATCTTTTTCATAACTTACGTCGAATATGGAAGGAATATCCTCCTTGGGCAGCACCAAGTAGTGATGCTGCGCCTTCGGGTATATGTCTTTGATTACAACACCGATATCGGACGATATTATGTGATTCTTATTATCCCTAATTGTTTTTAGTAAACCTGCAGCCCAATAATTGGACCCAGCTGTAGACATTATCAAGTCGAGCCAGGAATTTTATATTTACAAATCCACTTCGGATTTGCTTTGTTCCACTCTGTGTGGCCCACTGTTCTTTTAATGTGTTCCCAATATCAACACATGAATTGCCAACTTATCAAAATGTAGTTTGAAATTATGCTTCTTATTACTAGGATGTGTGTATAATGCACAAATCGTGTGTGCACAATAATGCTTCTAGATTCTTCTCAATTCTTATTAGCAATTTAAATCGTTAATAAGAATTGAGAAGAATCTGGAAGCATTGTTGTGCACACACACGATTTTAACATTATTGACGAAATTTGGACTACGCCAAGAATTATGAAGAACAAAACATCTACATGAAACCGTACAGTATTGGAATAAATCAGGGATCCACCGAAAGTTTCATGGACAAACATAACCAATTCAAGCAGGTAGAGCACGCATATTCATATATATGCATATTCATTGGCACTTAAAACATTATAATGTATTATGTAGGCCTTATGGAATAAGATAAACAGAGAGAGAACAAACGTTATTTCAAGGAATTTTATAAATGTAGAATGCTTTAAATCAGCGTTTGACAAAACTTATCCAATCATATAAAAAACAAAAAACTGCGTTGAAAAACCGGTTTGTGGGGCACCTGTTTAATTGTGTGCGTAAGAAGAACCGAGAATCCCACGGAATTTTGGCTTCAAAAAATCTCTACATTTGAAGAATGTGTGAAGACTTTTCTCTTCTCTCAAGCCCTGTCTTTGGAAAAAAGCTTTTGAAGAATGAAGAAAACAAGAATCGTGTAGCCAGGCTGATGAAGTTGTTCCTCGTATCTAACAGCTGTTTTTGCTTTTGAAGAATTGCAAACTTTAAAACGCTGGTCAGATGAAATCCGGAACATTTCGTAGCACCCAGTGGGATCCTTTGCTGCTGATCTCGCAAATAACCTCCGTGCAATCATGTGTTTACTTCTCTCTGGGGTTGCTTTTGTTCCTTGCCAGCA
Source organism: Sicus ferrugineus (assembly GCA_922984085.1). Lineage (NCBI taxonomy): Eukaryota > Metazoa > Arthropoda > Insecta > Diptera > Conopidae > Sicus > Sicus ferrugineus. The sequence continues at coordinate 3,213,323 of OV277352.1, forward strand.
ACATAGCTGGTGAGAATTACACATTGGATAACATTTTCGAATATCACGTAAGCCATTTCTTTCATTCTCTATCAAGTGTACTTATAATGAGCTAATTACAGGAAATACAGATTTCCGACATGGGTGGTCGCCTTATTATCTGTGCTTTTGTGATCAATTCGTTCTTGGCGTCCGTAGTGCTTTGGGTCATAGTAAGACGAGCGAAGCTGTGCCTCGACTTCAGGTATTTTCCGAGAATGTAAAATTTGCTACAAACTACATGCTATCTTTAGTTGCACCTTCCATTGCTTCCATTTGGTCTTCTGCTGGTGGTATAACTCTTCATTCCCTTCAAATGTCTCTTGGTGGCTTTTAAATGCTATCACCACAACCATAATGTGCATTGGTGGCGAGTTCTTGTGTCTCAAATCGGAGATGAAGGAAATTCCAGTTGGCTATGCAGCTCTTAACCAAAAATCTGAAGTTTGAAGTATTTTTTAAGGCTAAGGTCAAGACTGGAGAACAAAAAGCATCATGTCGCGAATAAGTTATTAAAATTATCTCGCAGATTATAATTATATCCTAGGATATATATATTGTAAAAAAACTAAGTTAAGGTAAAATTAAATAACTGTTAACCCATCTGAACCGGTAGCACTTTTTTTATAGGTTTTAAAAATTTTGACATATTTAGTGGGGTTTTAGTTTGTTTATTTAACTTTCATTCTGCTTAAAAACGGCATTTAACCATAAATCGCTACATTTACGTAAATTAAGGGTCCTATCATGATTTGCGAGGCAAATACTAGATGAATGCGAAGAATTGATACCATGATTTGGGAATCTACGGAATTTCAGACCAATTTCTTCGCCTCAATTGTAAAAATCTTGTGAATAAAGAAATTCGACGGAAGTAATACGTGATAAAATACGTAAATATGAACGTTATATTTATAAAAAATAGTTTCATTAAGCTTTTGTTGTTTGTATAGGTAGAAACTCACTATTTGAGCTGGAGAACTACGTAACCCAGCGCAATCGCAAAATTCGGAGGTTTCAGTTGTAGATCTCAATTTGAAATTTAACCCACTTGGAGATTACATCATCCCAAAAATAATGATGGAACGATCTAAAATCGAATATATTGCCGCATAAGTATTTTGTAAACTTCATACATAACATGTGATGACTGCACTCTTATCTTAAAATATCCGTCACATTATGACGATTCATAAACGATAAAATTTTGCTTGTTATCCTTTATTCCTCTGCTACAATACCACAGAAGGTATTTTGACCAGCTGAAGGATCCATTTGTGTCTGAATGGGGAAAAATAAAACAGTTACAGGCTTGCTAGAATTACATTTATTTAGCTTGTTTAACTGAGGTTTGAATTTCCAATCAAATGAATTTCTGGCAATATTTCTCAGGGTTGGATTTCTAGAAATTAATAATTTGTTTACGATGTACACTGTACTGTTTCGACATTTATATCTGCAAATGTGCTATCATGTTGTACGTACTTTTAAAGGAAATATCCTTTTCAACGATTTCAAATATATATATGTATTTTTAATATCTATGCATCTAGTTATGTATTTTAAATTTAATTTAAAATTTTGTCTGAAAATAGGCGATATTTCATTTAAAAAGATGCGGTATGTGTGTGTTTTGCAAGTTGGTACCTCTTATTGAATTATATTCTAAAAAATTAGATATATTTTATATCTGGAAAAAAATTCACACACTTCCAAAAAGAATTTCTACAAACTTAATTCCACCAGTCTGGACCGGACGAAGAATTAGTGTTGTTTGCATGGGAGCCAGAAGTGTAATTGCCACCGTATGAACCGCCTCCGCCTAAACCATAAGAACCACCAGAATTTCCACCTAAAAAATAAAATAGTATGAGCAAGCATTCGATCATATCAACTAAAATTATAATTAATTCAGCGGCGATATAAATTGAATTTTAGCATTAATACACTGACGTTCTATCTTCTCAGTTATTTTAATAAATTACTTATTTATTTTAAGTTAATCTAAACTTCGAGATCAATACACAAGTACGAGATTTGATAGTTTTATTAGACTAAAAAAACCTGTAATGCCTACCGTAAGAATTGCCATTGCTGCGATAAGGCCCACCGCCGCCACCTGAATTTCCACCCGAACGTGACGAACTGCCTCTTGAAGGTCCACCACCACCACCGCTCTGACGGTAATCGCGTGAACCAAATCCTGCACTCCCGCCAAATCGACCTCCTCCGCCACCACGACGTCTGCCCGGACCATGAGATCGCTCTGATGACATCATATCTTCCAGAAAGGATGGTACATTTTGCTTAGTCTCAATAAGTAACTCGACCAAATCCGCACAAATATTGCGATTCTTGTCATTGAAGAACGAGGTGGCGACACCCAAGTTACCCATGCGGCCGGTACGGCCAATGCGATGAACATACTCTTCCACGTCCGAGGGCAGATCAAAATTAATTACATGCTTCACATGTGGAATGTCCAAACCACGCGCAGCTACGGCAGTTGCTACCAAAATGGGACAATCGCCTGAACGGAAGCAGCGCAGCGCCTCTTCGCGCTCCTTCTGTGTGCGATCTCCATGAATGCTGGTGACCGGGTGCTTGCATTGGTAGAGGAACTCTTCAAGCGAATCGGCACCCTTCTTCGTCTCTACGAATATCAAAGTCAAGCTGTCCTTTGAGAATTCTTCGCCATCCCGGATAGAGGAAAGCAAGTCTAGCAAATACGAACGCTTATCGTGTTCGTAAACCCACAAAATAGTTTGGGTAATATTCTCTGATGTAGAACCAACTCTTCCCACGGCTAAAAAGATGTAGTTGCTCAAAAAATCAGAGGCGAGCTCTTGAATCTGCTTAGGGAAGGTAGCGGAGAACATAAGCGTCTGACGCTGGCCGGTTGGCGGCATGTTAGACTGCTCCACGATGCGTCGAATTTGCGGTTCAAAACCCATGTCCAGCATACGATCAGCTTCGTCCAGCACAAGGAACCTGATGTTATCCAGACCGACTTTGCCGCGTGTTATCATATCCTCCAAACGTCCTGGTGTTGCCACAATTAAATGGCATCCACGGTCCAGCTCACGCATTTGCTCAGCAGTATTGTTGCCGCCGTACAACACGGCGGGACGCATACGCGAACGGTAGGCAAACTTCTTTGCCTCCTCGAATATCTGCGTAGCCAGTTCGCGAGTCGGTGCCAAGACCAAACCCAAAGGATACTGCTTCCGACGACTGTATTGTCGATTGCTTTGCGGAGGCGGCGTTATGCCGTGTTCATACATCTGATTTAGTATGGGCACTAAGAACGCCGCCGTCTTGCCCGACCCAGTCTGGGCGCAAGCCATCAAATCGCGTCCGTTTATGATGATTGGAATCGCGTACTTCTGCACCGGGGTCGGTTTGTCATATCTTGCCAGCAGAACGTTGTTTTTAATGATCTCTGTCAGCTGTACGTCGTCGAAGGATGTGATGTGCTGCGGCACATTCTGACCCGTCGCCTCCACGGGTATATCCTCATATTTGTCAAAATTGATGCCAGTGTTGCCAACCCCGAAGAGCTCCGCTTCCAAACGCTCATCGCGCGGCCCCAGTTTTGTGTAGTCGGTATCTGTGCGCCGATCTTCCTTCCAGCGACCACCGTATTGGCGTTCGCCACCACCGCCACCGCCGCCGCGTTCATTTCGCGAATCGTCATTTCGTTTTTCTGGCTCCTGCCAGCGATCGTTACGTGGCTGATCGTCGTTTTGGTCGCTGCTGCGATAATTGCCACGATCACTTCCGCGCCCACGGTAGCCGCCGTCGTCACCGCGTCGATCAAAGTTCCGGCTGTTCTGACTGCGCCCTCCACGATTCCAATCGTCACCGCCGCGACGCGAATCGTAATCACCTGTAACAGGAAACCAAATATTTTAATTTTTTTTGCCTTTAAAAGGACTACCGTTGTCTTCGTTTCTTCGTCTTCCACCGAAGCTTCCAAAGTCACCGCTTTGACGGTCACGATTGTTGTAATTACGACCACCGCCGCCTCCTCTGCGATACTCGTTGCCTGAACCACCACCACGTTGTTCTCTGCCTTCGTATTTTGAGCCCCGATCGTCACGACTATCCAAGTCAGATTGAGATGCGCTGTTATTGCCTCCTCGTAAATGTGGAGGAACATACACTCCCGATCCTGAATTAGATGAACTCTTAGTTATGGGGTCGCTATTAGCGTTGCCGCCATTCAAGTCCAGATCAGCAACCTGAAAGACAGATATGCAAGTAAAAAACAGCATAATGAAGGCTAATGTGACTTCGCCACAAAAAATCCTTTACATCTTTGTTTAAAAAATTCCCACCAAAGCTCAATAAAATTTAGGAAATACCAGGAAAATTGTCCGTATAAACAAAAACGGGATCCATAAAAGGAATTTATAAGCGAAATACCCCAACATTGAAATCTTAACAGAAATTCCTATTTCCTAACAATAATTTCAAAATACCACTTTGAATTAAGAAAAAGAAATGTGGGAATTCCTATTCCCGATGAAAATAAAATGCCCCAAATTGTAATAAACTTTGAAGTGACTGCATGGGTGAATGATGTTGGGAATTCGGTGAAGGGGAGATAGAAGAGATAGATTTCAATGCAAAAGTCCGCGTACTCATTTAGTTTCGAAAAGTTTTCCTCAAATGACTGCCTCTGTCCACAAAAATCTTAAATTAAAAATTGTCGCAATTGATTCCACTTCAATTTCGCCGGCATATGTGTAGCTACTTAATGAAATAACTAATAATAATAATGTTTTACCTTATGTTAAAGATACCATTACCTTATGTAAAATACCATTAACTTGATTTGTACAGTACACTCTTAACTTTAATTACTCCAAAAACACAATTGTATTACATTTGTACCTAGAAATTCTCCACTACATGGCAACAATGCGGGTCACTAAACTTTCCAAACAAAATATATAAGTGGCAACACCTCCAATTTAAAATAAGCCACTGCACACGTGATACATACACAAGGAACAACTCAAAAAATACCATTCCACTCAATTCCCAACACAACCACAGCCGCGTACAAGCTACGAATTCTCACTCAACAGCCCCATTTAATAGAAAAAATTTTCCAAGGAAAAATTGTTAGAAGGAAGACCGCAGATGTCGAGTGTGATAAAAACAACGAAATATAATACTTAAAAAATTAACTTAACGAGTCCCGAAAACCAAATCGTGGGCGTCAATTACCTGCTGCTCTAGACCTGTGCCATTTTGATTAATAGCATTACTCATATTATCCTCCAATCAGTTGCTTGTATTTTTTTCTTCCTTTTCGGAAATTTTCACCTTCACTTTGCTCGACACAAATGAGTCTTGGGAATTCGTCCAACTTGAAATGCTCAAGACAATATTCAAGTTCTAATAGTTTATTGCTGGTCGCTTTCGCAGAATGCTTAAGCTTCTATCGATTTTTGGCTCTTCCTGAGAATTCAGCAATTTTCTGCAGCAAATCGTAAAAATATTCACGAAAATCACTTCCAAATGATGCGAAAACGCGTCTACCGTCTTCTCGCCCGTTTCTAATAAAACACCTTCGTGGAAAATGCTCGTGGACTGAACGAGGAACCGAATGGATTCAACGAATCGTTCTTCGGCAATATTATCGAAGTGTGTGAATTAATCGCGCTTTTTGATAACTTTAGGGTGGATGTGTTTAGCAACTCGAAGAAAATTACATAAAGCTGCGTATTCGCTGGAAAAATGTAACTAAAATTTAATTTTGAAGGAGTAGAAAGGCCGAAAATTATTGGAAAAGAAATTTTGAATTTAAAAATTCTAGAGGAATGACGAAAAATAAACTGCTTACTTTTAAAAATTTTTAAACAGAAACTTACATTATAAACAATAATATTTTATACAGTACGTGTTTCGACTTAACCGTAAAAACGATATTTTTGTACACGCTTACTTTGAAATAATTTTAAATTTATTAATTCTATCTATTCACATCATAACTTTTAACCATTAATTATTTATTTTACTACTCAATATCTTTATCACTTCAATGCAGTAAATATAAAAATAAAGATTTTTTTATAATATTTATATATTGTATATTTACAACACTGCAATGAGCTCACTCTCCATGAGACACTAATGATTCACTTCAGAAATGATCCCAAATATTAATGAAAGAGTTTTGAAAACATAGATGCTTGCTGCCGGGGATTGTAAGCTGGCACTCGAAAATCTAAAACGTGTTTTGTACGGAACCGAACACAGAGAAATCCTTTATTGTTTATCTTAATAAATCCACTTCGACAAAGGCTTGAAGCCAGCCTTCATGTTTATTACAAGTGCCGGAAACTAGCGCGTAAAACTCATGCTAGAATGAATGTTTCTACGTGTCCTTTCATATATTCCATCTCCGCGGTAAATAACAAAGTTACTATAAAAATATTGATATGTTTATTACTCTAAGATAACTAACAAAACTTATTTTAAAGAAATCAGTTAACAGTTTTCAAAAGTAAAGTTTCGTGCACCCTTTTGTTAGCTTCTGTGTGAAAAGTTGTTCCAATGAAGGAGTTGAAAGACTTTCCGTGAAATGATATGGTAATGCGATGGTGTTTACAGTCGTAATGATTCTATTCACTTGCAATCCTCTTGCACTCTTAACAATAATGTAACCACGTCTTTTACAACATTAAATATCTATACTTTGCAAATCACGGTTACGAATTCCAGTTTGGTGGAATTTTCGCATATATAGAATACATTATGTTTCCGTAGGATTTCTTGGAGTGTTCTGCACGTTGTATGAGATTATTTAGAATTAATTGTGGTATTCTTTCCGGCGTATTATTTACATGTATATATCCGATAAACTATTTTTGGTTTTTTAAAATATTAAGTTAACGGTTTCTATTTATCTCACTGCCTGTTTTTACTGGTTCAGCTACTCAGTAATAATTTTTTACCGGAGAAAACAAAACAAGAGTATGTCAATAATTGCTTATATTTTATTGATTTTTATGCAGCAATTATTTCACTGAGTATGGCGTGAAGTAAAATTATAAAAGTATTCGTAATTCTGAGTATTTTAGCGTGTTATGAGAAATTCGTATACATACTTCGAAAATCCCAGCTTGAAATATTTAATGCTCGCCGTTGACAAAAGAGAATTTTTTTAATAAAGACGCCTTAAGTTCAACTGGCAACTTTGCTGACTTCCCCAAGGGAGACACGTAAATATTAAAGTCGGCTGATGTTTTTTAATCAGAGTTATAACAATATCTTAAATAAATAGTTTCCGGAAATACTTAAAGGTATAACGACTCATTTTGCACTCTAGTATCATGATCAAACCAGAAGCAGCAAAAGGTGATAGGAGCAACGATGAGGAGGATGACAACTGGGATGATTGGGGTGACGCAGAAGATTACTCTCCGGAAGGATACGCCGAGTCACAAGCGGATGTAACGAATCCAATCAGTAAGAATGTCTTGGAAGAATGTCCACTTAAAACAACAGACGCTGAAGAAAAATACTCCAATCCATGCGAAAACACAAAATCTGCTGCTGAGTTACAGCCTCAAAACAACAGCAAATCCTGGAGCAGTGTTTGGGGGAAGCCGTGGGGTGGTGTTGTATCATCCGTTTTTTCCACAGCCACAGAGGGACTGGGCAGTATAACATCTAGCGTAAGACAAGGACTTACGAATGTGATTGGAGTGCCCGAACCGGAAGAGCTCGCACGTCTCAATGCATCAGAAAGGCTAAAAATGGAGAAGGGTGAGTTCAATCTTCAGAGGACGAATGAAACCAGCGGTGTGAAAGTAGCGAGAGACCAATTATCAGGTCCTACATTTGGCATAAATATCGTGAGCGGTGTAACAACATTAGGCTCGAAAGTTCTTAATACGGGACTCGACACGCTGGAGGGAATTGGCAAAAAGACCATGGATATCTTGCAGGAAAACGATCCGCTGCTGTTAAATAAACGAAAAATCCTGGGACTAGAGCCCGAAAAGCCAAACCTTAGTGAGGTCAGAAGGGGCATAACAACGCTTTCCTTCCACTTTTTGGGGGTTAACGACGTTTTGTTTTTTCTACATTTAGATTCTTAAAGAAGCTAAGAAGGAATCAGATCGATTGGAAGACACCTTGAAAGAGCTTAAGTTGGAAAGAGACAGAGAGCAGATTCGCTTTGAAATCTTATTCGAAAATAATTGCGGTGTGGTGCACATGGATGCGTTAGAAATCCTCTCGACAGAATCTGGAATAAAACTAGAATCACTTTTGAGCGCTGTTAGCGGCAAAGCGCTGGCAGAGCTGAATGAAACTGTCAATGAAGTCAAAGAACTCATGGAATTTGAGGATCTGGAAGGGGAAAGTGATGGCAACTACGACGAGAATAAGTTGAACGAAAATCTGATGGCAGCAATTGAAGATCTGGATTTGCAGATAAATTTCGACGATTTGAAAAAGTAGATCTGTGATCATATATCTTAATAATTTTTGAAATGACAATATCTTTTAGAAATTGGGCGGAAGCTTTAAACTGGTTAAACACTGCCGCTTGCGATGAAGATGTGCAGGAAGTATTTGCCAAGGGTGTAGCTGCACTTGCCGATGCGTGTTCTTTAGAGGTCAACAAACTGCATAAAATCGCAGAGTTGATCCTGGTGAAAGAGCATCATAGCACCGCCAGCGAAGTCGATAGCATTGTTCAGCTGTGTAAACATTTCATGCTACATTTGAATGGAATAGCGAACCGCTTTGCATCAGCTCTCAGCGCACATCAGGAAGATGACGCAAAAGCACAGATAAATAATCTGTTCGGGGAGATGTGGCAAGCTATGCATGTGATCGAGAGGGCCTTTAAATTATTTTTGCCAATTTTACAAATCGGCGCTGTATAATTCCAATACAACTAAATATCAAATTTATAACACAGTAATTTGTTAAAATTTATTGTTTTATTCAAATTTTAGTCGTATTTCTTGTAAACGTTAAACAATAAAATATTTCGAATAAAATATTTAACATATTTCCACCATTAAATTGTTGCAATTCGAAACTAGTATTGTTAGATACTCAACTGAATCGATGAGTTTGTGGCATAAATAGACTAAGTTGTGGATAAGCTAATGCCGAGGAATAATTCTTAAAGCAGTTTGTGTGAAGGCCAGAGTCTAGGTCACAGCGGTAGCTTATGCCACGTAGTAGTTTAAGCCATGAAAGGTTCTTCAAAGAAGCTTTCCCCGGGTAGCTCGTACAATGTATAATACACAATAAACGTATGTTTTTACAAAATTTTGTAATGAGATAATTTATTCAACTACGTTTACTTTCAAATTGGAAAGTATAGACATTCAAAAATAAAGTCTAAGGAAGTAACGTTGTATATTTAGTAGAAACCTTATAACGTAAAAAAACTTTGCGTCGACTCGAGTGAACTATTAAAATGGTGCTTTCAAATGATGCACAATCCTATGAACGCCCGGCGGACCGACCTTCTCTGCAATGCCAAACCAGACGTTTTCGAATCGTAATTGGAAGCTGAAATGCCAAGAAGGCTTTAAAATCGTAGCTCTGGCTTGTTTTTTAGCATGTATCTAAGAGATAGGATATATATAAATATAATATATAAATTTAGCTATTAAAAAGTCAGCACTAACTTGTCCAGTGTCTCCCAAAATGTCATCAATACTGCTCGATCCAAATGGCGCTTATTCTGTGAGAGATTTAACTGAGTCACCGACCATTTCGCAACGTTTGCGTCCAATTTTAGCTCACAGAAACGCAAATGAAATGCACTAACTAAAAGTAAATGTTAATATTAATATACAAATCACAAATTAAAGACTTTAGTTACTTTTTGAAAAGATCTCCACTGGATTGCTATCCCATGGCCATCCTTTGAACTGCCAAGCTGGCCCCATCACAAATACGGCTACCACGCGAGTCCAATCCTGTGCCGAAAGTTTTTGCGGATTATCAATCACACGATATGGCACGGTAATATTATTTCGCTTTCGCTGCAAGAGCACCTCATTATCACGTGTGCAGCCCTGCTGTTTCTTCTCCTCAGTCGAAACAAACTTTAAATCCTGCAGAATATCCTTCGCGTTGTACATGGTTATCAGACTGGTGTTTGCTGATGGTATAATTATGATGGGCGTTCGAGAAGTGCGTTTCTGTGCAGTCTGCTGCGGCACTTGACGTGCCTGATTAACAGGCAGCAACTCCTTTGGACGTCCTATAGTGGGGAAAATATTCTGGCGTTTTATTTCGATGTTGTCCTATTCAAGCTTTACCTATTTGCGGTGTCATGCTTCCTTTCCGCTGTGCCAGTGAACCCTCCGTTACAGATTTCAGTGACATTCCGTGGTACGTACCCATAGTATCGATTTTGAAGCCCTCAGTCTCTGCAAAATAGTTTAAAGATTATTTTTGATGTAGAGTACAGTAGATTGGTTTCGGTGTGTGCAGTTTAACCTAGAACAAACGCAAATTCATCAACTAATAAATGTTAAGAGCGACCCTTATGATTGCTTTCACTTTTCTTAGAGAAACTCCAACCGAAATTGTAGCAATAACACAGAAAAACCTAAATCTTAATGCTTAACACGGAGAAGATGCAATTTCAGCATCTTCACCTACAGGCAGGTGATAATCAGACGTGGAAATTAACTACCAGTTAGACTTAAAACAGAGATAGTGAAATCTGTCCTTAAAATTTATTTTACCGAATCACTTACCCTCTTTTTGTCGATTAAACCGTTCCTGATCGTACCGATTGTACTGAGTAAGCTGCGGTTGAGGTTTCGCTATTCTCGCCGGTTCTGGCAACTTAATGGCGCTCTGTGCTGGTGGCCGATGTCGTCCTTCTTCGCGAGCCTTAATACCATGCAGAATAGCTAAAATGTTCTTGGCGAACAGCTTGCCCGTGCTCTGTAATATAGTCGTGCGCGTGCGCCACTGACGTTCTCTGCTGATTATGTCTTTGGTCGAATCAACATCGAAATCAAGTATTGCACGCAGATCGGTACCCATAGCGTCCTCGTTATCCGTCCGTTTGATAGTTGTACGTTTGTTAGCTAAACGTTTCGCTTTGATGGCTGCGATCTTTTCAACGGACATGGTTTCGGACAACGACTTTATGTTGTCGATATTTACAGAGACCTCCTTCTTATTGACATCCCACCGAGCTGCCAGTTGCTCTCGAACCTTCTGCACCTGTGTGTCCGAATCGAAGCGAGCCTTCTTATTCACCATGTCCGCTGTGGTGCCATCGCTTTCCAGCGGCCGCTTCACCTGGGTAGGGATCTCAAGCGGGGCGCTTTTGTCGATGCTGGCGCAGGTGTTAGTTTCTCCATTCAAATAGGCCAGTAGTTCTTTACGATCTGGTCTGTTCACGGCAGGAATATCTTCGGCCTGCGAATGATTTCAATCAGTCACTCCAAGCGTTGATTGATAACTATTGGATCACTTTTACTTACAGCACATTGACGCACATACACCGAGTGCTGCAGCAACACATTCTTTAGCAGATACAGCAGACACTCCAAAGTGTAGTACTCGCGGGGAGCACCTTTCTTGCCGGAGCTACATAGGGATTTTCTCAAAAACTTTTGCTCTGAATATGTGCATTTGCTTTTATAACCTACCCGTATTTGAGATAATTCGTTTTCACATTTTTTTGCCAAGAAAATTCTCCGAAAATAATTTGGTTATCACGCTCGATGATTTCTTTTTTATTTATGTTGTATTGACGCAAAAGGCTCAGAGGATCCGCCATTATTATTTTTTTCCTATATTTATACTACTATATATTTTATAACAATAATCAAACCCAGTGGATCCAATTCAACAAATCAACAGACTCACTTTTCATTTTATACAGCTGTTTTGTGCGTCAATGACGGCGGGTAGAGGTTACCAATTATTGGAAGTGGGATATTGGTTTTGAAAATTGTCCGCGGTAAGAAAATCCCAAGCAATTTGTAATTCATTCCTTCACCAAGGGCTAAATTCAATTTATTTTTATTAATCCCGTGTTTTATTTTATCTTTTATATTTTTATTAATCACTGTGCCGATATGTTTTTATTTATTTGTTTTGAACTTCTTCTGATATTTTTTTAAACAATGTGAAATGTTTATTTATACATGTCTTTTACCTTATGGGAATTTCACATAGCAACTAAGTGTTTGGCATCATTGACCAGTGTTGCAAAGCGATTTTAGCTTTGTTTTAATATTAGGAAGCATAGTAACAGGCATGCTTTCATTCCAGTAGAAAAAAGATATTGTCAACCAATACCTGTTTTCACACTATGGTGACTACCATAAATTAAAACTGACATCAAAGACCAAAGATTCTGAGAGTTAGTATTTCCATAATCACACGATCGATAATACATTACATTTGCTCTAAATATTGTTTTTTAATCATTAACATAGATGGGATCGGTCAATGGATCAATGGATCGTTAGTTAGTTACATTGTTTTATAACTTAAGGTCGTCTTTTGGGTTTATGTAAAAACGCCAGCATTAAACGCATCCGTTTCTGTGTGACGCAATTACCTACTGAACGCTGCTGCACTTGGAATTGTCCCACAGCTTGGAAATTGTTTTCTGCTTCAGGATTTCGGCTTTTCGGTGGACAATTTTAAGAAGATGTGCAAGTTTTATGTGAAATAAAAGTTAGTAAGTAATCAAGTAAAATATTAAATCATCGACGGACTTGGGAAAAACAGCAGAATGTATTAATCACGGAAGAGCCAACCATTATAACTTCTTCCCATGGGTCAATCGGCTGGGAAAATCGGTAAGCTTTCAGATTTGGGTTTTTAAGTATTTCATTTATTCTATCATAGCTTATTAAGTTGTAAGTAAATTTATAATTCGGCAGTATTGCTCCACTAATCTGAGCGAAATTCAGTGAAGCAAACATGTGCAATTCGTGTAGGCGAGGGAGGTTAGTGATTGCATTACACTTACCACTTCCGATTGGAATAATTCTCATAAGTAAATTGTATGCTGCAGCATATTATGGTCAACAAAACCACAAGAATTAATGGGATAGGATTCCGTGAGGTACAAATGTGTATCGATGGTTTTGCGAAATTTTAAATTCCTTAACATAACTGGGTTCGAATAATTTCCTCCGCCTCAGTCATGTCTGGCTCCTGCAGCAAAGGGAGACTAATAAATGAGGACAGTTCGGCCCTCGGGAAACAACTATTTTGCATTTATTTTTGCATAGACTATGCACGCCAAGTTTTATAAACCTTAAATTAATCCATTACAACAGAGTTCTTCTGAATTTTTATTTTAGAAAAACGTTCATTTATTATCAATAAAATTGTTAAGAATTTTATGCTGTAATGGGTTAACATATATAAAAGCGCAGTGGCGCAAATCAGAAATCACTTCCCGATAGTCCAAGATGTATTTTTAAAATAAAAGGAGAAAATATTAATTGAAGTATATAATTGTTTTGAGTGCATAAATAATATAATTAATATAATAATTATTTATATAATTAATATAATAATATAATTAATACGATAATTGTTTTGAGTTCATAAATGTTTATATTCAGGCCGCTCAGATCGGTGCGTACTTTTAGTCCTCTTATTTTGATATATTCTGAGCGGTGTTTTAGTAAGAATTTATACTAAAATGTATAAATATGTTTAGGTGAATGCTTAATTTTTCTCAATATGCTTTCCGTATTGTTATATTCTATACCTGACCAGGAAACAAATATGTATGTATGTAGGTATAAGAAATTTGTAAATTTCCTCTTCCAACTGCACACCAGTTGTACGCGATCAAATCTAAGGATACGAATCGACACGGTTTCCTGTTGGTACACAACCAGCATACGGTTGTATACAGCCACATGCGACAAAGGTACATATCCTTCCGAAAATCCCAAATCCAAGATTGCTACAGCACACATGCTCCCATGGTGATCGTTTCTCTAATGGCAGGCCAAGCAACTGCACGCAGAGCTGTGTGTTGAAAGTGTAGAAAAACCAAGAATATAAATTTATATTGCCTTCTACATATGTTTATACCAAAAAATTAACAGGAGAATAATAAAACGAACGAGAAGTAAAAACGAAACTAAACAAAAAACACATGTCTGGGGTCAGTTGCCCTTGTACTATACTTACATTGCTATGCATTTGATTTCTTTGTTCCCGCGTACCTGTGCAAGGATGAAACAGCAGGACGAACAACCGAAAATTCAATGCACCTTTTATGGAATACTCATTGAAGTTTTGTAAAAAAAGTGCTATTTTTTGCTTTATATTATTTTGATTTTCTATATACTTATTGGGTTTTTCATCTCGTCAATTTTATATGTGTCTGGAGGAGTACTTGCGGAAAGATGCAAACCTTTCTTTCGGAAATTTCTCTTCAGTAAAAGTAATGTTTTTTATCTCCAACGATTTTAGTAGACTTAGAAGTGAACTCAGTTTTTCTCACCAGTATTCTTCCGTGTTGTATGTGAATTACATAGTGACCTTAAAACCTGTAGCCTGTTGTGTACCTGTATATTCCTTAAGGTGACTTATCTAAAAAAACTATCCTTGCTTTGATGCAAGAGTTCTATATTGCTGTTCAATACTAATCCAGCTGCATATCGGTAATCTAGCTGCACACAGCTGCATTTGGATTTTTCCAAAGTTTCGTAATAACTCCAATTTTAAAACATGAAGTTGTTAAAGATAATTTAGTACACTTTTTGATAATATTGATAGATAATTTGGTACACATTTTTAATTTCTACATCCTATTTGGTGCAAAATTAGAAGTATATTGTCTGATATCACGTAAAGAATACTTTTTAATACTCTCATATTAAACTTATCTAAAAACATATGATACAACATTAACACATTGGCATCGGAAAACGAGAATTCTCGTTTTATAACAAGAGTGCGCTGTGGTGATAATTTATAATTTTATAACGGGATTATATTTGCGAATTTGTTATTGAATATTTATGAATATTATGAAGTAGTGTTTTTTCGAGGAAGTAAATAATTACGAAAATTTACAAAAATTACCCGATGCCAATGTGTTAACGCTCGATATATAATTAGCAGGAAAAAGTCACTTTTGAAAAAGTCTCACATTTTAATTTAAAATAAATTATTAAAACAGAATACTTCATATTTTATATGATCTTATGCAGTCTACTAAATAAAAAGGGGGGAAAAATACAAATATTGGAGCAGCAGCAGCAGAATCCTGAAAGCAGCTGTTTAACATAAAAACCATTTAATATAATAGCCAGCTATTCGATTACAGAAAAATGAAATTCGCAGTCCGCTTGCATTCATTCCACCTTTGTATGGAGTTTCTACATTTTTACCCCTATCCATCTGTTTGGTCATTAAATGCATGTATTTGCGAATTCCAGGTGTAAATTTTTACTTTACAATAAGCAGGCTGATTTGAGACACAGCATTGGTAGTGCAACGGCAAGGACTCGGTGGTCCTTGTGTGCGAGTTAAATTAAAAAATAATTCATTATATTGTATTATAAAGCTGCAAATGCCGATAATACTACTAACTAGGGTTTTTTGTGTTTTAATCAATCCAAATGCGAGTTATTCTAAATATTTTATGTAGTAGAATGCAAAGAAAATCTTCATTGACTCCCAAGTTTGCTGAAATTATATCTTCTATTTTGATAAATTGAATTTAGATGATTTTCAGCTGGAATTGTATATTTTGCTTATTTAATTGCGTAACAGTATCAAATTTATTTTATCAAATATGCTTCGAATTTTCGAAATATCCATTAATAGAAACGCACAAGGGGAACGCATATTTTATATACTCCCACCGCAGGAAAAACATCTGCTTTTACCTACCTTGTCTGCTTTGGTTTTCTCCAACGTATCTACTGACATACCAGCAAAAATAACCCATATATTGTTGTATGCTCATTGCTTGAAAACATTTTCTTGCTCTTGCCCTATGTGGCACAGTGGTTAAAATATAGTAATCTATTGAGATAAACTCTATTATTTATTATTCTGAACTGTACTGTAATTCTGAAATTACTATACGATAACATTTATAGCTCATAGCTGTAAAGTAATATTCATCTTAATATTGCTCGTCGTTCATCCAGAAATACGAGTTTTCTTCAGTTAAGCTTTTGCGACGTACCACTGTCGGGCTTTTTCTAACGAAACCTCAAATTGAAGAAAATTACAATTCTATTAATTACAGCTTTTTTGCCAATTTTTCAATATTTTTTAAATTTTCTTACTCCCAAACGGCGAAGTTACATAGTTAGCTTGAAAAACTTCCAATGCCACTAACTCGAGATCGGTTAGATCGATTTTGATGAAACTTATCTGAAAGATGTAACATAAATCGAACTTAATATAGTAAGAACAAAGAAGCTGTAATAGCTGAGCACAAAGTTTTAGAACGGGTAATTATATAATTTTGTATAAAATTCTAGAAAAGTGATTAATAAATAAATATCTTAATAAAACTGGGAGAGCATTTATTTGCTGCACAAAATATTATGTTTTTCTATAGTTTTTTTGGGAGAGTTGACCACTGTGTCGATTGATAACTTAAAGAAAAAAATCTATCTGTAGACGGTGGAAATCGCGTAGAGAATCAGAAAAGGCCAAAAGGCGCTTAACTTGCTCAAGCTGTTCTCCCTTTTCGTTTGATCTGCGTTGGGCATGCTGACTGGCCAGCATGCAGCCGCCAAACAACATTGGAGCAAGAACTATAACCAAGGAACCAGCTCAACAACAAGAACAACAAACACATCAAAACAACCCAAAATTCCAAACAACAGGAGAATACAGACAGACTACACACAGGCCGAGAATGAGGGAAAATAACGATAACAGCTGCTGACTGCCTGCTGCCAAAATTAAAGCTGAACACAGAAATGGAAATGCTCGCCTCGGTGCAGTAAACCTCTTCGCGTACCCTCAACAAACTACCTGAACCTGGACGCAGTCTATGGTTACGCAGAAGGTTTACTACGACGGCTCGGTTCATGGAGCTTCTGTTCGACTTGGCTGAGCGTGTGTTTACAGACTGATAGGCAGCCGCCACCACCACCACTACCACCACCACCACCACATCATCGCGACCATCACCACCCGTTTCTTCGGTTCCTCTTGGATACTTCTTCGTACCAACAAACCACGGATGGTACAACAAAAACGCTCACATACACACGTATCTCAGCATACATTGTAAACACTGTGCGGGCTGCATGCTTCAGATAGCTCGGTGCTTGGAATACACAGAGTTCAGTTACGATTTTTATGCCGGAGTGTTTAGGTCGTTGTCAGCGTCATCGGTTTTTAGCCATTCAAAGCTGTTGATTGCTTTGGCGTGCAATTTTAAGGGTTAAAATTTAAATTGAAAACAAACTAAATAATAATGTGGATATAAATTCCCACAAAACGACAAACAAGCTTAATAAAAAGAAAAACTATAAAAATGTATTAACTATTAAAACAATTTATTAAGGACTAAAATAAGGTGACGCTGTCACTATTGTGCTGTTAGTTAAGTAGTTCTGTTTTGAAATAGCTTTTCTTCATTATAGTCTGACTATAATATAATTAGGGACTTTACAAAAATAAAGCAAGCAGCTCGTACCAAAAAATGGGTTTGTCGGAAATACATGCCAACTATATGCAGGAGAGTACAGGTGGACGCGTTGTCGTATTGGAGAGTCCAAAGGATAAAATGTCCAGCCAAAAGAAGAAGATGCATATCTTGAAAAAGATTAAGAAACGCTTTGGATTAGGTTAGTATTTAATTTAACGTATTTCACTATGGTTTCAGTATACCGGTATGAGCTGATATAACGAAATTTCTTGAAATGATTGCTTTGAAATCTGTGAAAAGTAAACTTCGCTGAAATTGCAAAGAGAGCAAAATGACAATATTTTGGCTGAGTTCCCTATTATTAATATTGTATTATGATAAGTCTGGACTTTATATACTTTATAAATTACTCATTAGACTCAAACGCAATAAAAATTGTGAAGTTGTAATATAGAATATTAGAAATAGAAAATAACAGAAAACGAAGAAAAAAGGTCGATGGGATATAAAGATCAGAAGTAGAACAATAGGTCAAAAAAGGATACAGTAAAATGAAGACATCGGCTTTGGAAAGAGAAACTAAAAAGTACTATAGAAAAAGAAAGGCACATATAAACAATAAGGAAACGAAGTAGTAGAGAAATAGGATTAGAAGAAAAACGGGAATAGATTTATAGAATAGAATGAAAAAGAGAAAACTGATAAAAGGGAAAAATCAAGACTTTGAAAGTCGTCACAAAATACAAACATAAGCATGGACGGCAACCACTAAACGTAACTGAATAAACCAATTTCCCTTTTTAGAAACGTTTGCCCACATTTTCGTAAAATTTCAAAACATCTTGAAGTAGAAGTAGAGAAATATAACTAGAAAAAGGAAAAAGTTTTAGGAAGAGAGACAATAAGAAGATTAGAAGATAAAGAAGATCAAAGTAAGGGAAGAAGCAAAATAGACTTCTAGAATAGAATGAAATAGCGAAAAATTAAAAAGGAAAATTATAACGAAAAGGAAATAAGAATTAGATGAAAATAATAAAAAGGAAGACAAGGAGGCTACAGAGGTTAATCTTCAATTAATAAGCTATCTCAGCATGATCATCATAAAATTATGACTTCCAGTACTTTCCGGTTGCCCTCCGCTCTCGAAACAGTTTGCAATAACTTTGAGTTGGTCTAACGAGTTCAACACATTTGCCACTACAATACTTCTAGTAAAACTAGTGGTTTCTCACATTTTAGCTGCCACAAATAATCTTAATTTTACCCTTTATTCCTTCTTTTGTCTTGTGATGTTAATGGAGCAAAGTGCACGCGCTCTTATGAATCAATTAGCTTAATAAAAATAAGAAGTAAGTATAAAATACAATGCTATTATAAAAAGTATCTGGAAGAATTATTTGAAGCTATGTATATGAATTGATGAATTTAACTCTAACTCACGGTTCTGTTAGACAGAGCGACGTAGGGATGATTGGACGTATATTGCACAAAGTATCTACGTCAATACATACTGATCGGTCAACTAATCAACTGCGGATGTAATCATCCAGCTGTCGTAGCTTCGTTTTGTCTGTTATGCTGTGCATGCCTGGCGCTTCCTGCAGACCAACTTTGCGGGCTGGGAAACAATTTTTCCCTAGAGATTGGCTTAAAACCTGTTGTCTGCTTGTTTCTTTCTGTATTTCCATTCATTACGTGCTATCGTATCAAATCCAAATATAGCGCGCGCGAAAATAGTGGGACCAAAGTGGGTCTGGAAAGTTAATCTCTTTTCTTTCCCACTTAATAGAAATGATGGTTCTGAGTTGCTCAATGCGGACTTGGTTTTCTTTATAAACGGGAACTTTTAGTGGGCGTCAGGTGTCAGAAATCTAACTTCATCCATCATAGTTTTGTTATAATAACTAATTCCTTATGCAAACTTAAAGTGTAAAAAGTAACTTAAAGGGATTCTGAAGAATTCCTCCTAACAGAGAAGGTCTACACATTTTCTCAAGTCTCAATCGTTTAAGTGCAACACTTCGGGGGTCTTTGTAGTTAGCTTTTCTATACTGATTTCATTTAACATCTGTTGTGGCCGTGATCTTCCATTCTCATGGTTTTTGCTTCCACGATTAACTTCTTGCTACCGCTGCTATGTGAGAACTGAGTAATAGATTATGTTTCCATACGACGCGAGGCACGGAATGAGTATACGTATCGCATATCAGAATCAATGAATGCGATGAGGATGGCACAGCATAGTAAATGTCTTTGTTTTACTCTTCTTCTTTATTTCCTCGAAATGATTTCTATAACTTTTTTTACTCTTGACGAGTACTAGTTTCCAATGAAATATGGTACCAAAACACCAACGGCAACAACATTAACGACAATAACATCAACCTTAGAACAACCCGATCATTCAACTAATAAAAACAACAAATGAATTCATTTTTTTACAAGATAAATAACCTTCTCACGGTTTACTTTTAGTCTATTTAAGACAGCAAAGATGTTGTAGATACATTTGTTGTGTTGTGTAGTATGTTTACAAAAATGTAGATAAAGAAGAGAAACAAAAATTCCAAGTTCTGTTTTAGTTTGACTCTTTTCTCTTTTTGTCTTATTAAATATTTTCTTTTCTTGATTTCCTCTCTCCAAGTGTGGTTATTATTGAAAACAATAAATAAAAAAAGGAAGAAGCTAAAATTTAAATTCTTTGAGAACAGGAGTTTAGGTTTTAGTAAATAATTAAACATAATATAAGTTTAAACTGCATTAATGTTTCAACTGACGTTTTGAAACAATTTCCGAAAAATTTTTCAAACAACTTCTGAAACACTTCAGGTGAGATACCAGAAATCAATAAACTAAAGTATTGCTGAAGGTAGATAATTTTTAAGGTGTGTTTCAACGTATTTGCATAATACAATATTTTTCGGACACATTTTTATCTTGATACATAATTATCTTGACTTTGTTTATTAGCCGCTATCTTTGGGAAGAAAACAGTTTTTTAAAATAGAAGTTTTAATTTTTTCTCTGTAAAATAAGCGACAAAATTGAGAATTATTCACAGCCATAGTTAATAAGTTGAAATTTTCATCGAAAAAGCGTGAAAGATTGAAAGGAATTAAGAATTATTAGTAAAAAATTTATATAAAATAGTTATTTCACAACAAAACTTAAAGGCTTAACTTTCACATTCAAAATTAATTAGAAAATGTTTTCACATTAACTAGGAATCCAAATTGTGATGACTGAACTGTTAATAATATTTGTTATTGAAAATACTGTTTAAGTAAGTTTTATAAAATAAAATTATCGTTTCTTATTTCAAAAACTAATTTATGTTGAAAACCAATTCGCAATAATTATCATAAAATACTCTAACTTCGGAAAAGTTGCTTCTTACGTACGACAAGTCAATACCAGTAACCTTACCTTCGTCAATATCAGTAGGTACCATTATAGTACGTTAATGAAAAAACGTTACAAACGAAAAATATACACTTTTTGCTTGTAATTGATAATTGATATCAAAATAGTGAAAAACTAGAATATGGTTCCGCACATTATTCACTGCTAATTAACTTTTTGCCCACACACTCTTGATATTTTATTTTTCTAAAGATAAAATACATATACTGGGTGGATAAAGAAATCATTGGTGATATACTGGTAAAAGAAAACAAAAACCACAACGTATACTGACCGATTAAAGAAAAGGCAATTTTTTTTTAATTTCTTTAATCGTTTTCAACTTTGCTACAGTTTTTCCCTCATTATCTTCCAACAATTTATAAGGAATCTGACTCTACCATTATCTTCTGCATGTACGTACATACATCGAGAAATGAGAGAGAAGAAGTGACCTCTGTCTGCAGAGCACCTTAAGCAAGCATGAGGAATTGAAAATTGGATTCGTTTTTAAACTCCCAGCGAATCATTTTCAGGAGGCAGCTGCTGGCTGCATTTTACCACCGCCATGAAGTGCATTATAAGATGTTAAAATTCTTTCGTTACCTGTTTTTTTTTTTTTTTCTTCGAAACAGAACTGAAATAATAGGGGGGTTTCTTCTTTAGTAAATAGTTATTCACAATTCTCCTCCATTTACATAGAGTTTTTGTACGTTTTGATAATTGGAGAAAATATCTGAACTTTTGTGGAGATATGACAGTTGTAAGCAATGTTGTAAGTAGCTGATGTTGAAGAGAAGAAGGTAACGTTTGGTATGTGATTTATGATTGATTTACTTCCTTCGATACGTTCACTTGACCTTTTGAATTGAACTTTAAAAAAATTATCTTAATTTCTTGGGTAGATTTCAACTTCGTAAGCCTTGTTGTAAGTGATGATGAGAGAGAGATGCAATTTAAATTAGAGTATGCAATTTATTTATATGAGGTTTTTTATATTGTATTAACATTATTGGTTTACATTCTTCGGTATTTTTAACTGACCTTTGTATTGCGATAATTTAATTGCGGTTTTGAACAATTTTGAAATTTCGTTAATATTTTAAAATTTTTAGAGATGTTTTTTTTTTTAATTCCTTTACAGTTTATTGTACTGAAACTTTAAAACTTTCGTAGTTGTTGCTTTTGTAAATATTTGTTGCTAGTTAGTTGATTGTCCACATTGTTACTTACATGTAAAAAAGTCGGTGAGTTGTTACGGGTTTCCTCTCTGAGTCAAGCCTTTACTTCTTCTTAACTGGCTTGATGCTGTTGCCATACTTCTTCGATTTCGAGCCTGTATACAAATTCGTAGCCGTGAGAAATTTTCGTATGCTGCTTGCAGTTTTTTTATTTTTGTGCTCAGCTTGTATCTGTATCTGCTTTGGCGCAGAAGTCTTTTGAAGCGTGGGAATTTTTATGCTTAACGCTTGAAACCGCTCAATTTGCACTGTGATTATTTTTGTGGTTCAAACTTGCTGCCGTTAGTAGATTGCAGTTTTATTTCTCAGTTCAGTTTATAAAATTGGCAGTTTTCTAGAATTAAAATTCCAGTTTTAAAATTTTTATTTTAAATCTGTACAGAGCCAATTTTTTTTTATTTCAGAATTTTACCATTCGTTTACTTTTTTATAATTTATGAAGCATTAAATCTTGAAGAATTAATACGACGACCACGGAAATAAAATTTATGTTGTGAAGATGAAATTGTGATAATTTTAAAGACAAATCCTATCGCCCACTATAGACGTTAATTTTTATACTTTCAAATTGTAAAATACTCCACTTTTCTAGATGTTTCGTGTTTCTTTTAAATTTTGCTTACTTGTAGATTATATCACTTTAGACCGAAGTTTAGTATGGCTTCTAATCTATTCAGTTATAAGTTGTTGGTATAAAACAACTTGCTGCTTTGACTTTCATATTAAACTACGCAAACGTCACCCACCTAAATATTATGAAGTTTAGCATCCGCTGGTTGTTAATCGAAATATTATAACAAGGTGGGCGGCGCAGGTTGGTTGGTAACGCTTTCGCTCAAGTGTAGGTTGCGGGTTCATTCAGCAGATACTCCTACTAATTTTAAACAAGTGGGCACAGATATTCAATGATGCGCTCATAGTAGAGTGGATGGCAGACTTGATCACATGAATGGCTGGCGTTCATTGAGAAGAAGTTATCTTCACCTGACTTCCTTCCCCAGGGTATAGTAAACAAGGTGTGTGTGTGTGTGTATGTATGTGTGTGTGTGTGTGTGTTATCAAATTTAGTGGCTTACTAGGCTTTAGTTTAACAGAGTACCAGCAAAATTTTTCTTCATTAAAAGCTACCAAAACTTCAAAGAAACCCGAAAGTGTCGCAACTTCACGAAAAAGCTTTCCTCGCACTTCCGCTGTAGCACTCGCCATGAGGGTCTCAGGGGTTTTCAACTCAAGTTTAATGGCTGCCACACTCAGTTTTTTTGTATTTTGTAGTGAGTGTTAAAGTCACAACGCACGCCGTCGCCGGAGGTTGTTGGTCGTCGTTGAGTGGTAAGCGCCGCACAGTCGGCACGTGACCTCGTTTTTAACCAGCTAAACCTACACCGAGACCCACGATGTTACTCAATTAGCTACTAATTATGCAGTACTGATTTATCTAATCTAGAAATATTTGGCATTACGAGTTGAGATTAAGAGTAGCAGCTTAGAAAACATTTAATTATACTTTTGATTAAATACATTACTTTTGTAGTGCTTGAAGATGTAATCTATAAAAGTTTTTCATTCATAATTATTTCTTTAATTTCTTTTCTTTGTAGTTATCAAATTTTTTTTAACTTGAGCTTTTTCAAGCTTAAAAATACATCATTATAATAGATTACTTTATTTACTTTTAAATATTATATATAGCATTTTTTCCCCTAATTATAATTATGAGCTGTAATTTCTTTCATATCTTCTTCTTGTTGTTAATTATCGGTATGATTAACTCGAGCATGAAAATTACTTTCTGCAACGGAATTCTTCTTCGTTGGGTTTTTCAAAAAAAAATTTCCAGTGCTTATTTTGAAAAGTTTCTATGGTCTTATAATCACTGAAGCAACAATTTACGAGACATCATCGAAGACCCCTTCAAAGAAACTAGCAGCAAGCAACAAGCAACAGACCAACAGCACAACTCGAAGGCAACTTATTTTTGTATTGTAAATTCGCTCCTTCCGCTGGTTGCTTATCGAAGCGTTGAAGTGAAATCGTATAAATAAGATGGCATTACACACGCATCGCCGTAGTAACGACTCCACTAACATGAAGCAGAAGAAGAGGGTGGTGTTCGAATAGAGTCGTGCATATGCAGGCGTGACTCTCTCTCTCTCTCTCTTCTCTCATCCGGTAGGGTTACACGCCGGTTAGCTAGCGAAGGAGAGTTCCTCAAGTGGATATCTTTTCTTTTCTTATGTTAATAATAAACACATCATTAACTTGATCATTAAATGCTCCGAGTTAATTCTCATGTAGTTTTTTAATTATTTGAAGCATTCCAGAAAACAACCATTCTCACTCAAAACTTTAATCCAGTGCAGCGAGGGCGCATCTACAATATTTGAAGTGCGTTGGAAGTGCACTTACCTTACCAGTGCTTCGGAAAGCACTTACCCAACAAAACCATTCACTCGCCTGCATGCATCAGTGCACTTCTGGTGTGTTGTACTTAAGTAATCCGTTGTCATCTAATCCATAGTTTCAAGTTGACCGTATTCGCTTCCGAAACCCCACAAAGTCTTCTTCTCCGTGTTGTCTGTGCCAACGAGAGCGCATCATATTTCTTTTAATCGTACAAAGTACAACGCACTGCTGACCTCTGGCTGTACTGGCTCAGCGCTGAGTAGCAAGAGTACGCTGTATGTACGCTGTTTGCAACATTTTGCCACTCTTATTTTTGGAATAAACATTTCGACAGAAGACACACCATTAATGACTTTCCAGAATTCCTCTTGCACTCTCGAATTAAGCAGAATCTGCGGCTGTTCTGAGGCCGTATGTGGTCGAATTCGCACGTTTTTCTTTTCAAATATGTCTCGAGTAAAATGAAACTGCAATTAGAGAAAAGTTCTAAAGGTTAAATAAAGTACCAACTGGTGCAAGTGTTTAAAAAATGTGACTTTGAATAAGTTAGACCGCAGGTGTTGTCCATCCTTATCGGTTACAATGAAATTCGGTATACGCGCAACTAATATCAAACTTACAACTTGTCTTTTATTTTCTTATTTAACAAAATATCTCCTCTACATTTTTTGTATTTGTTAAACATTGTAAACATCATTATACCTCCCTATAGATCCTTTTTATTCCACCCTCAAGTCGGTTTTCTTTCTTATATACAATTTTTGCCCTCCCATTTATCAAAAGATTATCGCAAAAAATAAACGCCTGAGAAAATCGTCATTTGTTAAAAGTTCACTTAAATGTGTTTGAATATCGTAGTCATGGGTTACGATTAAGCATTCGAAATTATAATGGTTTCGTGATGTTCTTAAAACTCAAGTAATTTAAAGACAATTAACTCCATTGAAATTATTTTAACTTAGGCTAAATTTTAGGTCGGTCTCGAAAGACTTTTGCTGGTTAAGATTATAACGAGAATAAAACGCGAACGTTCTCCTCGAATACGAAATTATTAATGAAAAGTAATAAGGACTGTTTTGAAAAACGTGATTTCCTTTCTCACTGTTTTGTTGACGGTACTTTCTTCAGCGTAAACTCAAACTTCAGGTATTAAATGACGTTGTCATCGTCGTTAATGTATTCCTGTGGTTACAAAAGGCGGAAAAGTTCTTTAAAACGCGTTAAAGAAAACTTGTATTAACACTGGTTATTGTTGTTGGTGCTATTGGTTGATGTTGTTGTTCCCGTAGACATGAGTTGCATTTAAAATTTTAATTTTAATTTATGCAGCTGTATTTGTTAGATATACAAATACTTGTGTCATATGCATCCACTGAACGGCCTGACGACGGCTGAAGTGTTCTGCTTTATTGCAGTCGTTCAATAGGAACAGGAAGTTGCAAGATTTCTTACTTCCTGAAGCCGGATGTGAAATCGGTGCATATGCAAAGGAGAGCAGACAGGCGAACGAGACGACTGCATATACGTGCACACACGTCGTACAAGTATATAGACGCCGTCGCCGCTTGGCCGATATCACTTCCAAAAGCAAAGAAGTGGTAAAGCATTTTTTTTTCGGTGACTGAGCTGAGTGGCTCGCTTCTCCCGTAATATTTGCTTAAGTCATGAGTATTAAATTTCAACGCTATTCCACTATTTATACTGTTTATATATACATATGTATTAATCATCGAAATATGTGTATGTATAGCTAAAGCTACCCCTCCTCAAATTTATCTCGAAGATACTATTGTTTGAGTTTGGAAAAAAATATAAGAAATTTGAACATCTGCCGTTAATTTCGTTGTGCGTTTTGCACCATGTCCTCAAACTACCCTAATCCGCAAGGGCTGCCTCAGTTGACGGCATGTCCTGCTGCGCATTGGATTTCTAGCAAAAGGGGACAGCTAGTACGAGTGCCGGGATACGTATTCACAAATACGTATTCCGTGTACCTCGACACGTTTGGAAAAAGCATGTGCATGTAGTTCGTCTGTCCGTCGATCTGTCCCTCCTTTTCTTTCTTTCCTTTTCCTTTCCTCCTTTCTCCCTCTAAAGTAAGATAAGGGTGTTTCGAAAGTTCTGCATCCCGCTATGCTGCTGCACTCCAATATCTCGTCCTCCACTTCCTCCTTCTTCGCTTTGAACATCCTCGGATCGCCTTCTTTTTATATGCGCCAGTTGCATTGATCGATCTTGAACTGGCTGCTGCTGCTGTTGCTGCTGCCTGCAGGTAGCCGGCAGACATCCTGAGCTAAGGGCAGCTGGTACATGCTTAATAAGAATTAAGGAAATATCGAACTCACCCCTCCTCCGCCACTTGAGAAACCATCCAATGTTAACTGCCTTTTATGCGAGTGGCGGCGACAAAAGTGGCACGCGTCTGGTATCAACCGTATGTCATCCTTATGGTTGGATGTCGTCGCCGCCGACTTTTATCTCTCGGTATTTTAGCAACTGCTGCGGCCAACATACTTTGCTCCGCACTTGCTACTTTTTTAGTTTAATAAAGGCCGCCGTCATATTGAGTGTTGGCTGAATTCCCCCTTACTACGAGAAGATCATAAAATTATCCATAATTACATTTAGCAGCTTCACTTTATCTTTTCTTTCTTGTTTTTGAGTTTTGTATATTTAAATTTAGTTTAGTTTAGTGGAGTTTTAAATTTCTTGGAGCCGTGTGGGGACTTTTATGACATTCCAAGGGGTTACTGCTCCTCACTACTGTGTATTCGCTTTCCGTATCGTCCGCACTTTCCTCTGAAATCTATTTTTGATTAAAAGACATCTGCATCTGTAAGGAATATATATAGTTTTTATTTAAAATACAAGAGGTCGCCGGCACAGGAACAGAAAAAGCAGGGGAGTTTTTCCGTTGATCATCACGTAGGAGGCTTGCTGACGATGGATTATTATACTTTTTAATTTCACTCCGCACTTGGACAAATCGTCTTCGAGTCAAGTTATAAAATTAAAAATTGTGAATTTGCAGCTTTGTTTATGAATTATATTAAATCTAAATTTAATAAACCGAATTAGAACTCCAAATTATACTCTGCAACTAAATTAGAAAAATCCTTAAAAAACTTATTTCTTTCTTCTTTCAGTTCGGCGATCTCCCTCCTCATGTCCTGGGCCAAATAATTTGCCGCCTCTGCAATTCCATAGCGTTCATGGCGATAATATTCGCATATCACGAGATGGTACCCTAGCGCGCCGTTTCGAGAGCTTTTGTCGCGCCATCACATTCTCAGCTCGCCCAGTCCGTATAAACGAGCGCATTTGCGTCAGGTTTACTGAGATCTCGAACAACTGGAACGGCGGCATCCGCTTCGGTTTCACTAGCAATGACCCCGAAACAATCGGACAGAGTCTACCCAAGTATGCGTGCCCTGATCTGACCAACCGTCCCGGTTTCTGGGCAAAAGCGTTGCACGAACAGTACTGCGAAAAGGACAACATCCTGTACTACTACGTGAACTCTGCAGGCGAGGTCATCTATGGCATCAACAACGAGGAGAAGGGCGTCATCCTGTCCGGCATTGACACGCGCGGCCTGCTGTGGACCCTCATCGATATTTACGGCAACTGCACCGCCATCGAGTTCCTAGATGCGCGCATTTACATGTACCAGCAAGGCGGCTGTAGTGCTGTGGTGGCTGCCGGTATCGGCGCCGTCGGAAACACGAATACCTTGCCACCTCCTGGTTCCCAAATGGGCCTGAATCCTCTTCATCACGGTCACCATCAACAGGGCTCGCGGCGTTCACTTCCCGCCGAACAGGATTTGGAGCGCGTCGTTATGCCTTCCATGCAGTCGTTGAACATAGCTGGCGATCACTTGACGGCCGACGTTGCCAACGGACTACCGCCACTGCGCTACAACGCCAACGGCCGCTTGATCCCAGTGCCGTTCCACATCACGAAGGGACGCAACGTTCGCCTCTCACAGGATCGCTTCATTGCCTCACGCACCGAGTCGGACTTCTGCCAGGGTTACGTGTTCACCGCCCGTCCAATACGAATCGGTGAGAAGGTCATCGTGCAGATCCTAAAGACTGAGCGGATGTACGTCGGGGCGTTGGCGCTGGGTTTGACTTCCTGCAATCCGGCCGCCTTGCAATCGGCTGACCTACCCAACGACTCGGACTTCCTACTCGACCGTCCCGAGTACTGGGTGGTCAGCAAAGACATTGCCTCAACGCCGCAGCGAGGCGATGAGATAGCATTTTTCATCGCACCGAACGGCGAGGTGACCATCAGCAAAAACAACGGCCCCGCAGTGGTTGTCATGCATGTGGACCAATCGCTGCAGCTGTGGGCTTTCCTCGACGTATACGGTTCCACGCAGTCGGTGCGCATGTTCCGTCAACAGCTGCCAAACATGGTCTCCTATCCTGTGGCCATGGGCATGCCGCCTGCGCCACAGATTCCTGCCACATCTGCCGCCGTCAGCTCAGCTCGCCATCACATGGCTGCGAATATATCCGTCTCGGAATCCATCAATAGCCTTAACAGTCAGATGTCGGAGAATCGCAAGATTCTGCATCAGTCACAGATGAGTGCGATGGCGACGCACTGCAGCAGCGGTAGCAGCAACAACATTAGCGCCTCGAATTCAACGCTTGCCTCGCTGCAGTCGGCAAATCAAGCGCCGAACGGCTGCGGTGCAGCCGCTTTGAATGGCGGCAACGGTAGCCGCATGATCAGCATGCCATCGAATGGCGACATGATACAAATACAGCCGAATAATGGCGGAACGGTGTTGGTTGTGAATTTGCCCCCAGCTGGCGGACACTCAACGCACGATCTGAATGCGGCGGCCGCAGCACTATCAGCCAGTCAGTCGCGTCTCACTCAGCCGGTAGCAACGGGTGCGCTGTCCGGCGCGTGTGGCTCAAGTGGCACAATGCTGTCGACGGCAAGCAGCCAATACATTGAGGTTGGTATTGGATTAAAATCATTCCTTTTAATTATTAAAATTTTTGGAATAATTGAGTAGTAATGGAAACTTAATGGAAGTAACAAATGCGATTATTGATTAAGGCGCTTCTCCCGTATCATTTCAAGAATTTCTAATCGAAATAAACTTGAAAAACATTTTAACTTAAATTCTTCATACATCAGTATTTATTCGAACTTTTTATCTTCATTTCAGCCAATTTCGACTGTAAATGGCACCAACTGCATTTCAAATTCTGGCAGCAAGTGGAAGGATACCGTCGATCATCACAATACCGATTCGAGTTCCACCAGCGCCGAATGCACGATCTGCTATGAAAATCAAATCGATTCTGTACTCTATATGTGCGGACACATGTGCATGTGTTACGACTGTGCGATCGAGCAGTGGCGCGGTGTAGGCGGTGGCCAGTGTCCTCTTTGCCGGGCTGTTATACGAGATGTAATACGCACCTATACGACATGATGAGTTAGTTTAATGCGCGGCAAGGAAGAATAATTGGAGAA
This sequence comes from Sicus ferrugineus, assembly GCA_922984085.1. NCBI lineage: Eukaryota > Metazoa > Arthropoda > Insecta > Diptera > Conopidae > Sicus > Sicus ferrugineus. The sequence continues at coordinate 3,243,521 of OV277352.1, forward strand.
GGAAGAGGAAGAAGTCGGATCCACCGGCACGATTCAAACTAGCTGTAGAAGTGAAATTCGAATGTTTGCAAGAAGAAACAAAAGTCTCCTCCTACAATGTAAGCACCACTTCTGAAATTATTAACTTTAGAAATAACAAACTCAAAATCAAATATACGAATATAGATATAGATATAAGATATAAGCGAAATAGTATTCGAAAGCGTATTAAAAAATAGAGAACAAAAATCAAGAATAGATCGTACATTTGTGATTTTTAATTATAAAGTAAAAAAACTTAAGTATTTGTTAGCATCAATTTTTTGATTTAAGATTTCATGAAAACTATTTTCTACCATTGTATTATATAAAAAGTTATTCAATTAGAACTTAGGCGAACCTAAGCTGGTAATCAAGTATTTCTTTTACAAATATCGATATTTAAAATAAATTAGATTATTTTACTATTTTTAGACAATTATGTATGCTAATTATTTGAAAGTTAATTAGTATTATTTGCACACAGTATGCTAAACCAAAGTAATTAAGTTTTTTGTAAGTTTTACATTTAAGTTTTTCTGTGTTTAACATTAGTTATAGCTAAAATAACTAGAAATTTGTGCAAATCGTAGATAAGAGTTGCTATAATGGAAACGTTCGCAAATCATTTTGGTGCTAAAAAAAATTGTTTCCGACATTTATACTCGCAGTTGAAAATTATTTTGTGCAAATTAGATTTTTTGGTTAAAAAATAACAACCGTTACATAAAATTAAAGAAAATAAAAAATTAAACTATAATTGGTTCAAAATTAACAGCAGAAATTAGCCATCAAAATAAATTTTGCACCGCTCGTTTTGTGTTTCACTTCCAAGTAAATACTCCAGTCTGTTTATCTACAGCATGCTGAACAATTGTAAAAAGTTCTTTTATATATTTTATCTTAATTTAATGTTATATTATTTTTAATTTTAAATACCATTCGTTTGATAATAATGTTTCATTAATGAGATTTTTTCACAAATAAAAGAAAACAAGAGAGATTTTGCTAATAATTGTCTTACTGATGAAATTATGCTTATTTTTACTTATAGTTTTTAAAAATGCAACCTCTTCTTACATAAATATTATTTATAATTTAAATTAGTTTTCTTTTAATTTTTTTTATTTCTAGTCAAGAACAATCAAGATAAAAACTGTGTAATTATTTTTTAATTGATAAAAACGCCAAGGCATCATGAGATTGATAATAGATAAATAAATAGCTATAGAACATCCGCAAAAGAAGCATATAAAGTTTTAATCCAAGTTTTACTAACGATTGTATGCAGCAATTGCATTTTTAACGATTGCAAGTGTCACAAGCAACAAATAGATTTTTTTCAAAATTCAAAACAGACGGCTGTAAAAATTTTTGCAACTAGAAATTACGTTAGAAATATCACAATTTATTAGCATAAAATAGGGCAAAAACTCACAAATTAACATTGTAATCACGCAATGAAAACTAGAAACAATAATTAAATATTATTATCAAACTGTCTTGTTTAAGCCAACAGCTAAGAGCCAATTATTAATTTTATATTGAATACTAATTGTGTATTACATACATACCTACGGTTGTCCATGACGCATACATACATAGAAGTATGACGAACATAAAAAAACTACCCACTATTCTCTCCGCATGCATGAATTATTATAAAATTTGTTATTTTGTTTATAACTCGTCCAAATTTAGTTAACTAGCCACTAAAGATAGAAATCTAAAAGCGGAGTTTTGAAGACGACAAAATTTTCCTAATGAATTATCGAGATTTAAATAGGTACAATAATTTATTTAACAAAAAATTATAAAAAAATAAAATGAATTTAATGAACTGTTCACCAAAACACTTGTTTAGATTTTATTCAGATTATGGGCATCAAGAACTCTTGTCTCGCTTCGAAAGGTTTGTTTTGTCTGATTTGGATTTCAGTTATCCACTCCGATCTCGATTGTAGCTTCGCCTGGAAAAGCCATCTCGATCCCTGTATCGTCTCAATAAAAAAAGTCATTTCGATCTCAAAAATCGCATCAAATCCGATAGTAGAGAAAAAAGGTAACTCGTTCGATATTATCAGTGCGACCTCTTGAAAACTTGTCTCGCCTGTATCGAATTCGAGAGAACGTGGATGTAGTAACCAGAATTGTCTTGTCTAACTTCTCATTAATTTCATTCAAAAACACGCTGAAACTTTACTCACTTATTTTATAAAATTAAGAAATCTCGATGCAGAACGTGCAGTTTTAATTTATAAAATGTATTTGGGTCCATCTAATGGTTTTATATACACACTGGTAGAACAATGAGAAGATATAACGTTTCGTATTTTCTTCGAAAAATAGTTAATTGTATTTAGTTCTTGTGATAAACATCAGCATAAAATTAAATATATTAGAATTATAGTTAAATATATTTTATTTAATTTTTTGTTGTTTTTTACTTTCTAATTTAAAGTAATTTTAAATACAGTCAAATTTTCCTTTCAATTTCGATTACACGTTGAATTCATTCATTTTGTAATTTTTATTCTGCAGTGGATGATGTGGATTGCTGATGATCTTCTAAGAATTTTAAACGACGTTTTCGCAACTCACTTAACTCAGAATCTTCAGTGTTTTCTGTTGTTGCTGATGATGAGGTTGATGTTACTTGCAATTTAAAACCATCTTCATTTTCTTCGCCACCCAAATCTTCAATCGTAACTTGATTATGTTTTTCAGAAAAAGTTGTTGCAGACTGCATTGCATTCAGAACAGAAGCTTTTAGCACTGGACTTTCGACAGTTGTTGAATCCGATGGTTGGGCGTTAGCAGCAGTTGTGGCGGAATCCGTTTGTTTATTAGTAGCGGCCGCTACGGCGGCGGCGGCGGCGGATGTGCTTGGTCCATCAAAGGTTGCGCTAACTGAAGATGATGTTGTAGGAGTTGTGATTGTTGCAGAAGTTGTCGCTGCAGTTTGAACCTGCGTTACATGTGGTTGCATGCGCGCAGTAACAAGTTGGTAGTTATTCATTAGAATGCCAGCAGCATCCAACATTAACTGAATGTTCCGCAAAAGCTTCAATAAGTCGGATTAGGATCAAGTATTAAGATATCAAATACAAAAACTTGCAGCTCACCTTGATGCGTTCCTCCACACTCTGTCGTTCGTGGCCTTCCAGGACCTTGAGCTCCTCATCGCTGAATTTTGTAAGGTCGGACGGCATGGGTGGTGGCGGTACAGCATATGGAGCAATAAATGGAAACGGTGGAGGCATCATGAAAGGAGGCAATGTATGGAAACTTGGTGCTCCAGAAAACGATGGAATGTTTGCAGCTAAAGGAACTAGAATTTAGTTAAGGTACAAATAAATTTATTAAATCAACAATCGTCAAAACAAAACCAATGCAACTGCTCACCTGCTGTCGCGCCTAAGTTTTCCGAACCAAGATTTGTTGCTGCTGCAACTTCACTTCTTCCTGCCGGCTGAGTGGGGCCAGGTGCAGCATTGGCAGCTGGTGTACCCAAAGGAGCAGCGGCCGGTGGAGGCGCATCTTCGGGGCGTGGTATAGCTCTCGAATTTGCAGCAGACGTGTTTAAAATATTCAAACGGCAAGTGGGGCAAGTTTGTTGGCGCTGGAACCAGGAACGCAAGCAAGTAGTGTGGAATATGTGACCACAAGGTAACTTCTTGGAACTGTTTACCATGTCCTCCCTACAGATATAACGAAAATAAAATCAATACTCGACTTCAGTGATGTCCCGAGGGGAGCAGACTACAAGCTTTCATACGTATCTAAATTTTTCTGTAAACGCCTATGGTAACGCCCATTACCATGCTTTTTTTGGAGTTTTAATTAAATAAATAAGTTACAAAACGCGTAGAATTAAAAAGGAATCGACACCAAACCCTGTCTTTCAGTTTGAAATTTTCTAGGTTTACCATTGTCCCACTTTCTGAAATAAGTATTCAATTTCATTATCACCTACCTGCAAATAATGCAAATGTTATCAGACAAACGCAATTCCTCGGGCGTAGCATCCGGATACAAAGTGTTCATGTTGCGAATGGCACGTCTGGACATGATGACGTCGCTCAAAGCCTTCTTAAAGTCACGTATGGTGAAAAACATGGGCCGGAACACAAACATGGGCAAGGCGTAGATCCTCGCCATAATGACGACGAACAACACGTAAAGAATCACTTTAATCATGCCAATGACGAGTTCAGAGTAGAGCAGGAAGACGGCTTTATTCTCCCACGGTGTGTCAGTGCGCATCTCAGCAGCGTGCAGAGTGTATTTAATAGTCGTGCTGCCGATAATCGTCAGCAGAATAGCGTACTCAAAACCGAAAACCAGTTGTACGGAAGGTCCACGGGCAAGAGTTGAGTTGTAAGCGTACATAAACAGCACGTAATCTAGGACGCCCAGCAGAGTAAGAAGACTAGCAATGCGCAGGTGGAATAGCCATCCAATAACCGGTGAGCGCTCCATCTGCAGGTTACAAAATTAGTTCAATATTGGCATTATTTCAAATTAAAAAAAATTTACGAAATCTACGCGCTCCTCCGCCAGCCAGTGGAATGATTTCAGAAATAGCAACACTGTGAAAAGAGCCACGAACCGAGGATTGAAGTCATCGCGAAATACAGTAAAAGCCAAGCAGGTCTCCGTAAGTGCGTACCAAAAACGTTCCAACAAACGCTCGAATTCTGCAGCTCTCAGTGTGCCGAGGAAGATCTGCAGGAAGAAACCGATCAAAATGAAAATCAATAGACATAACATAGCTTTTACCTTCCTCAGCAACTTCCCAAACATGAAGACTATTACGAAAAATTGTATGTAAATCACCTGCAGAACAATCCAAGAATTTATTTAAAAGAACATTTTGAAGACACCTGCTGCTGCTTCTGCCACCTGAGTTCTGCCGACAAGAAGCAGCGGCACCATCCGTTGGACGAAAACAACTTACAGCCATCGATGCGTTAGATTTGGTGATGTGGACGACAGCTGGATAGAACTGCTTCTTCTGATAGAACGCGTTCCCAATGACGACGCTGGTCAGCGCCATACAGAGCGCTGACAGCAGGATCTGCATATCGGTCAGAACTACAGCCAGTTGGCTGATCGATTCGAAAAAAATATTAATATTGTGTGCACTGATTTAATTGCACCTTGAGTGGAATGAATGTGATGGAGAGTTATCTAAATGTAGAATTAAATAACAATTTGCAAAATTAAGAAAATTTGTGGTACACGTACGTCTTTTCTGATTGTCCCTTATTTTTTTTCTTCTCATCAGGCGTTAACTGACGTATTCAGAGCAAACATCAGTCAAATGACAACTGCTTTTATGAAGCCGGTTTTCTTAATTTAATGAGAAATTAAATATTTATAAACAAAAATCGTAAGTAGCCGCAAAACCGAAATATGCTTCTCTGGTATCGTATTTTTTAAATTTTTCGATTTAAGAAATCTACAGTTGCTACAAAATATTGTAGAACAGTAGCTTAGCAAAATATTAAATGCCTTATCTTGAACGTGTTGCTCAACGAGCAGGCGAGTCTAGTTGCCATCTAACCTTTTCCAATTGGAAATACCTTTAGAAAAATTTTCCCATTATCACTGATTTGTGTAATAAGAATCCAGTATCAAGATATATTTAGAATTTACTTACTAATTGCTACAGTAATTTTTCGAGTATGTGGCAGCCCTATCGAAAACAATTGTGGCTGTCAGTTATTTAGAGGTGTTTGGAAAAGATCTTTTAAGAATGGGCTAAATCACATTATGTTTTATTTTTCGTAGCCAAAAACCCTTTTTTTTAATAAAAAATTTATTTTTTTTTTTAATTATTTTTCTAATTATTTTGCAAACCAAAAAAATAAGGGCCAACCTGATAAGGTTCAATACAAACTGAATTAAAATGTACACTTAAATTATGAGGTGTCGTTAAATTATGCATTTTTATGGATATAAATCAATTTAAAAGATTAAAAATTTTTTTATCCTTTAACCGTTTAGTTTTTTATATTCAATAATTTCATTCCTTCATTTTTATTCGAGTAATATAAATTTTAAACAAATATGAAAAAAGTGGTTTTTACATTTCTTTAAATTTTTTACTATAATTTAGGTTTCATGACTTACAAGTATTTCAAGACTATAATTAAAATGAAAGGAAATAAAAATTATTTGTTTGTTTAAATTGATCTTGCTTTACAGTGTTTGATATACTTCAGTGAATAAATTTTTATAAATGTACGTCTAAATATGTACTTGCATTAAGCTGTTATTCACCGCAAGAGTGTCAAAGCATTACGTCTTTATTCGAAGAGGTTTTCGTGAAAAATCAAGATAGCTTCCTAAGCAACGGCGACATTTGCAAAAATCAAATACAATTGATAATATAAAGTGGTTCCAACAAAATAATTTCGCTATAATTGTAATAGTAGATACTGTGTAATTTGAGTGACATTAACGACGGCATCCTAGAAAAGCAGTACAAATCGCTTGTAAGTAGCAGCAGAATTTCCCCACAGTCGAAAAGTCGCCATTTTGTCTGCTGGCCGGCTGATACTATTTGCAAGAGCGAAAAGTGGCTGTTGTAGAAAATTTAGCTTTCTCGGTTTTCTAATTATTCATTATCAAATTGTATTTTAAAACAGTTAAAAACCAAAATAAATGCAAGCAACCTCAAAAAGGTGTTTGAGTGGAAGACCATACAAGCTATCAATTAAGAATAGCTGCCTATGCAAAAATCAAAATTTGGGCGGATGCAAAAAATGGTGAGTTTAATGTTTCGGCAAAGAGTGCTGAATGCAATCGGAATTTTTACTTGATGGGTTTCGTGCAAATTGCTACATTATCATGTATACAGAATAATTATATATCCATAATACATATTAAGAAAAATTAGATTGGATAGGGAAGGAACAAACGGAGCGCAAACGATCTTAATAAAAAGTAGCCAGGAATACATATACAAAATACATAATCGATATTAATGGATTTGTAGAGAAGGACAGAATTTTCTGCACTTTCTGAGAGTTGCCAGATTGTACGTAAATATTCGTGAAATTCATAAGACGTGATTTTAAGGAAGGCTTGTTGCTTGTGGAAAATCCGACAGCATTTAGAAATGCCCTCGACCATATACTTTTTCTATGCCCGGCACTTATGTTATTATTACAAAATACAAATTAAAGAAGTGCCGTGGTTTCAGAATAGGAGAATAATCGTATTGCGCTAATGAGGCGTTCGTTCTGTTAAACCGCGGAAAACAGAAGTATATGGAATAACCTGAAAGCATTTTCTTTATTTTTTATTTCTGTTATGAAATGCTTTCCCATAAACTTAGTGTAGTATATGCAAAATTTTAAAAAAATATTCATCTATTGCATAATACAATAAATTTTCTAGAAAAAACCTTTGGTAATGATTTAAACAAAACTAATTGGAAAATTTTTTGTAATGTGAAATGAAAGAAAAAATATAACTTTAAAAAACGTATAAGATATTATCTTGCTAATATCTTTTGAGGGTTAGAAAATCTTCATCCAGAAATTTTCTAAATGCATCTCGCTCATCGACGCGGTCGCGTTGAAATGCTGCAGCAAGCCGCTTCACTAAGCCCAACACTACGAATTCCGTACGTCGTTTAATATTATGTACGTGTTCATTTACGAAAGCTGGCAACTCTGCCTGCGTTTTAAGCAGTTTTCGCTGCCTTTTTAATTTCCCAATAAAGTTTAAAGCTGTATTACTAAAAGAAATATTATAAACCAAGAAGCATATGCGGAAAGATAGATGCATATTGAAAGTAGAAAAGCAAAAGTCCAAAATGATGTAATGGAATAAAATGAAAAGACCGGAACTACAATACATTTTTGCAAATATTGATTTTTCATATGTATGCAATTCTTTGCAGTTCAAGAATTTTTGCATTTGCATCCTGAATATGTAAGCGATCATTGGGAAACAAAAATCAGTTTACGGGACGTGTAACGTGTATTCTTAACCACCGAATTGCAAACCCACAAACACTACACGCAGCAGCCGAGGGAGTTTTGCCAGAGCGGTTCAGGATTGCTCACATTCGTCTTCGCTTTAGTTGTTGACGCAATGACCTTTGACACGCGCGGCCGTCAGACAGGCAGTAGCAACACCAACACGGCTGACAGCTCTTCCTCGACGAACAACGCGAATAATACAACGACATCCACCATTAGCAACACCAACGTGGCCAACAATTCTTCCGGTGGTGACGCACCCGCAACTGATTCAGTTCAACCACAGCAGACATCTACGACGATGATAGCGTCTCCAGATTCGACTACGGAGGGTAGCAAACCCTCAGAAAACAATTCCGGAGTAACGGAAAGCGTGTAAGTTGGTTTTTTTACTATTAGAAAATGTTTCTTAGCGCGGTTTGAGGACCTTTTTTTTCATAGCTTTTTAATTTTTTTTTTTTTTGCTTTAAAATACTTCTAAAGGCGTGAGAAGAAAGTGGCGCCGATGTTTTGGCGACAACATTTTAGTTTATTATTTTTGATCTTGTATCATTATTATATGTATATTCTGAACAACAATATATCTAGGTGCAATAAATGTATCTCCTCACTTGAGGGCGTGAGTAGAGCGTCAGTATTAAAAGTGGTAGAATTTAGGGAATGCGAAGAGTTCATGGATCTTTAAATCTTCATTATGATAGATATTCTGTGGTAGATTGTGATAAACAATATAAACTGGCCTTTTAGAGGAAGAAGCATCGAAAAAAGTAAACAAAACACAGAATAAAACTTCGACAATTCAGGAAATACTCGTGGTTTTAATGGACAATATTTTGATGCTCTATAAATAGAATATCGTCTGAAATATATGTTCGCTTATGAATTTGTTTAATATGGTAAGAAAATGAAATGAAGAAACTTGTTGAAAATATATATTGCAATACAGTCGTAAGAAAATATAAATTAAAAAGCAATTCAAATGAAATTAGTAAGTGTTATTCAGAATAGTTAATACTTGATACAACGCTGATGCCATTCCAAATGTTTCACATTTGTTTGATGTACTTGAGTAATTTTAGTGCAGCATGCGAGATTCTTCAAAAAATGAACGAGTAATACAATATTATTGCAATTACGAGGAACATGGTGTTGCTAAGAGTTTTCTTAGGTGATTTTTACTTATTCTGATATTATTTATCGTTTTGTAATAAATAAGCAATACTTATACAATTCCTTGTATTTGTCGTATTCAGATGTTTTTTCAAAGAACAAAAATCAACATTGTTTTCTGCCTTTTCTTCTCCACCTTTCTACGCAATTTTGTTGCTTTCGAATTTACTTATTCTACAATTAATGTCACATCTGTTCATGTTTATTTGCAACAATCTTATCTGCATCTTTAATGATTCATATTTGTATTATTACTTCTCACAAAGCTCCTATAATATAAACCTTGTTGTTGGACTTGGGTTTATTTTTATATTTATTTTACAGTACACCGGAGAAATTGATTGCATCATTTCCAACATTGAAACTGCGATCGCTGGCACAAAAAATATCTAATCCTCGTTGGGTGGTACCAGTGCTGCCTGAGCAGGAACTTGAAGTGCTTCTGAATGCCGCCATCGCTTTAACGACAGCAGGTCTGAGTTGTGCAATACCAAACCCTGCTTATTTGTTAGCCAGTAATAATTTTATTTGCTAACTATTCCTCGCTTAGGCGTCGATCATGATTGTGAAGCATGTGTTGAATTTTACCGCAGCGCTTTAACCACTTCATTTTCCAAAATTCTCACCGACGAAGCTGTCAACTCGTGGAAGTATAACATCCACCACTGCATCCTGATGTCTTGTGGCAAACTGTTGCATTTAATAGCCATACATATGCAACGTGACAATCCCTACTTGTTGGATTTGCTGGCCATCGTGTTTGATCCCGAAAACAAGTTCAACACGTTTAATGCTGGACGTCACCCGGAATGCTTTACACCTCCCGAATGTAACTGGGGTGTACTTGACGCTAATAAAATGTTCGCGAAGCCCCCACCTGAACCGAAAAACCCACGCGGTTGGCTGGTTGACATGATCAACCGCTTCGGCCAAATGGATGGTTTTGATAATTTGCTCGAGCGCTTCAATACCGGTCTGCAGCTTTTGAAGAAGAATCAGGAAAAGGATAGTGATTCAAATAATGCCTTAGAACTGAGTAGTAAGTCGAGCAAAACGTCGAATACATCAGAGGAGCCACAGGAAAACAAGTTGACGCTCGCCTTGATTTATAGTCTGCTTCGTCCATTCGGACAGTGCTACGAATTACTAACTCCAGCAACGATTGCCAAGTATTTCATGCCGATATGGAATGTAGTCCTAGATCTGCTGGATAGTTTTTCCGATGACGAACTGAAGCGCGAAGCAAAACCCGAGGGTAGGAATGACTACATTAATGGAATCGTAAAGGCCGCGCGCTATCTAGCGAGTCGTTTACCAGGACAAGAGGATCTCATCCGTGATCTGGAGATGTTTCGTTTGAAGATGATTCTACGCTTGCTGCAAGTCTCCAGTTTCAATGGAAAAATGAATGCATTAAACGAAATAAACAAAGTTTTGACATCCGTGTCTTACTATTCACATCGCTCTCAACAGCTACCACATTGCTTACCAGACGACGAAATGGATTGGTTGACGGCGGAAAGAATGGCGGTTAGTAAAGAAAAATTTTTAATGTTGGTTGTTTCGTTTTTAAAAATATCTGAGCAAAGAAAATATCCTACGGATCCTCTAAAAACGCACAAAGTTCTGAAGATTTTTCGATGAACACGAAATAAAGAAAATTCGCCCAAAGAAAACCTAATATTGTATTTATAAAAAGCTTACCAAGGAAATTTTTATAGTCTGTAACATTTTTTATATTTTTATTAATACTCTGTTAAAATAAACTTAATGTTCATAAATTTGTCTATGAAATACTCGAAAATATAGGAGATACATACAGTACAAATTAAAAAAAATATCTGTTCCCTACCCCCGTTTCAGATTTGGATTAAGGAGTCAGATGTCTTGGGTATTGTGCTAAAGGATTCACTTCATCAGCCGCAATATGTGGAAAAGTTGGAAAAAATAATACGTTTTCTAATCAAAGAGCACGCACTTACATTGGAGGACTTGGACGCAGTTTGGCGAGCTCAAGCTGGCAAGCATGAAGCCATTGTTAAGAACGTGCATGATTTACTAGCTAAGTTAGCATGGGATTTTACTCCAGAACAACTAGATCATCTCTTCGAATCTTTTCAAGTAAGAAATCTTTAATCTAAGAAGCTTTAAGTGACCCTTCACCCTTGTTTTTCACCGCATCCCACTAACGTCGTTCTTCATTTACAATAGGCAAGCATGACTACCGCCAATAAACGCCAGCGAGAACGATTACTCGAGCTGATACGTCGTTTGGCAGAGGACGACAAGAATGGTGTAATGGCACAAAAGGTTCTCAAGCTCTTCTGGACATTGGCACACAGCTCGGAAATACCGCCTGAAGTGCTTGACCAGGCCTTGGCGGCTCATGTGAAAATATTGGACTTTAGTTGTTCACAAGAGCGTGATGCGCAGAAGATCGTCTGGTTGGACAAATGTGTGGCCGAGTTGAAGTTGGGCGACACGTGGGTGTTGCCGGCACTTCGTTTGATACGCGAAATATGCTGCCTGTATGACGCATCGCCTACCCATGCGCCACGATCTCATCAAGCCTTCAATCGGCAACAGGTTATTGAGCGCCTGCAGAACGACTATTCGCTTGTCATTCTCGTAACGAACAGCTTAACTTCTTACATGGATAAAGTTCGGGTCATAATCAGTGACAAGCCAAATGTGGAGTCTTGTAGTATTTGTGTTGATGGACGATATCCGCATAATATGCAAATACAAGAACGTCTAGACTTTCTGAAGTTTCTACTGAAGGATGGGCAGCTATGGCTGTGTGCTGATCAGGTATGTGTGTGTGTGGGGCGTGGTATCAAAAACAATTTTTCCGATTTTATAATTTAACACCAATGTTTCTTCTGGGCTTTGTTAGTGAAACTATATTTGTTATTGGAAAACTATATGTTAGTAAAACTGTATCTTAGGCTAAACAAATCTGGCACTGTTTGGCAGTCAACGCTGTATTTCCAACCGATCGTGAGGAATGTTTCCGCTGGTTCGGCAAACTGATGGGCGAGGAGCCCGACTTGGATCCCGGCATTAACAAGGACTTTTTCGAGAACAATATACTGCAACTTGATCCCCATCTGCTCACTGAGAGCGGCATCAAATGCTTTGAGCGCTTCTTCAAAGCGGTCAATTCCAAAGAGGACAAACTGAAAGCTATACATCGAGGCTATATACTGGATAATGAGGACCTGATTGGCAAGGACTATCTGTGGCGTGTCATAACCACAGGTGGCGAAGAAATCGCCAACAAAGCTATTGACTTGTTAAAGGAGGTTTCGACCGCTTTGGGGCCACGTTTGCAAGAGAACATTTCGGACTTCCATGAAATGTTCATCGGCGAATGTTGTGAACGCCTGCGCACGCATTACAGTAATATCTTGATTTTGGGCAAAACCATTGGGCGGAACGCCGTAGTTGTTGATGAACCCAACCAGGCGGATGCTGTCGATTCCAAGGATATTAAAATGCGCTTCATCGAGGCAGAGAAGATGTGTCGGATCCTGAAAGTTTTGCAGGAATACATTAAAGAATGTGATCGAGCCTTCAATGGCGATCGGTATATACTGCCTTTGAGTCGCGTTTCACGCGGCAAGCATACTAGTCTCTACATACGTTTCCAAAACCCCGGCCGACCAATCGACGACATTGAAATAACTACACACAGCAACGAAACTATTGCTTCGTTTAAGCGAACCCTACTCAAGCGCATTAAGGGCAACACAATTTCTAACATCAAAGTGGAACTGTACTACAACAACGGTGAACTCATTGAGATTTCGGACGAAATCAATCCACTGTCTCAATATTCAATTCGCGATAAGATGATACTGAGTGCAAAGCTGATACCATTTGGTGCTGGGCTCGCCAGTAGCCCGGATTCTTCGAGCGATTCGAGCACCGGCTCACCACCAAGGCCCTGCCCCGACGTACAGCGTGTGGAATCGGAGAACACCCTGCCAGGGGTCATTATTTCCCAAAACTATCAGTATACCGAATTCTTCTTGAAATTGTATCAGTTGGGTAGCGACTTGGAACACGGTCGGTTGCGTGAAAGCGCCAAAGTGTTGCTGCACTTATTGCCATGCGACAGGCATACGATTAAAATGCTGCAAATGATGTGCCGCGTACCAGTGATACCAGCTGCAAAGGATGAAGATAACTTCGCAGAACGTAGTGGTGTCACTTCACAGCCAGAGGTCAGCGATGAGGTTAGTACAAAACTCTTCATGAAGAAATAAATTCCATCATTTTTATGGACTTCTCTTCCGTCGTGAATGAGTTTATTAAAAAGCTTTACATTTTCACCAAATGTTTTTCAAAATCCGCACTTTTTCGCAAGCGTCCTGCAAGTATTTTTCAAACGTTTTTGTTTTTTAATCTTTTCCAAGCTAGTTTGTTAGTACTTTTTAAATCTGTTATGTAATTACTTAGGGATTCTAATAAGTCCTCTCACATCTTTCCAGCTTACAACTGAAGAATGCACACCGGAGGTGTTATTTCTGCATCCAATGCCAGCTCAAGTGCTATACAACTTGGGTGTGCTGAATGGTCTTCTCATACCAGCACTCGATCCCTACGGCGAATCGTCTCTGCAGATCCAGTCTGCCTGGTTGCACTCCGGTTGTGCCCACTTCATTGTAGAATTGCTAACGAAGAATAACTTTTTGCCCAGTGCCGATATGCAAACGAAGCGAGCAGCTTTCCAGTGCGTGTTACACCTCGCTAAACTCTTCCTCTACACCGTGGGCTGCGTACTGGCGCGCGTGGGTGATGAGCCGTTGCTGTGTGATTGCGAAATAGGCGCCCGTTCTCAAGTGGAGATCCTTAAGCAAATACTAACGTCTATACCGAACAGCTCGGAGAGTACCATGCGCGGCATTTCAACAAAGTTGGCCGAAAACTTAGCTGCGGAGATGCTTTCAGCGAGTCCAGAAGGCGAACGTTGTCGCACTCTTTTCAGCTCCGCTTTGCAGTGGTCTTGTCCCGACATGACCACCATTAAGGCGGTTGTGCAGTTGGCATGGGCATCTTCCTGTGGCAACCTTCAAGCCATCGGCACCAAGAGTAACTTCACTGACGATATTTCTATGCCGGATGCTTTAGATTTTGCCATGTGTAAAGAAGCGTTGGAAGTGCTGACCATTTCGCTCGTTCTTAATCCCAGCGCCAACGAGACTCTCAGTAACGATCCCATGTGGCCGAAGTTTATAACAAGCTTGGTTCTTAAAAATCCTTCTCGTCATGTGCGCCAGGTCGCCGCGGAGCAGTTATTTTTGACCTGCACTTATTGCGCTGGAGATCGGAGGCCGTTTTTGTATATGGTGTCGCTGCTGGTGAATTCACTGAAGACGCTGGTTCCTCAACACGAGGCCACTTGTGCGGATTTCTTTCAGCTGCTCTGCCGCACGCTCTCCTACGGCTGTGTGTGCAACTGGCCACTAAACATTGGGGATGGTCTTCTGACCGAGGAAATCAAGTGGCTGCAGAAGATACGCGAACGCGTACAATCCACCGGCGAAATACAGGTGCACGAAGACTTGCTGGAGGGTCATCTATGCCTGGCTAAGGAGCTTATGTTCTACCTGCCACCGGACACGAAGTCTCAGTTGAACGAATTGATACATGAACTCATCGACGACTTCCTCTTCACGGCTTCCCATGAATATCTGCACTTACGAAAAACTGGCAAGTTGAAAAATGAGAAAGCACCACCCCCCGTGTGCCACAGTCCGCACACCATAGCGGCGGCGTGCGACTTATTAATTGCCATCTGCCAGAATTGTGTTCCTAACATGAAGCTGCTGACAAACACTTTGATCGATTTCGTGTGCACAGGTGAATGGGAAGACTTTATTTAATTTTCCAGTTTGCTTTCTCTGCTACATAGACTTTATTATTCAACTCATTCCAGATACGGACCCTTTGCGCGAGTGGGATTATTTGCCGCCGGTGGGAGCGAGGCCAACTAAGGGATTTTGTGGCTTGAAGAATGCTGGGGCTACTTGCTACATGAACTCAGTCTTGCAACAACTTTACATGGTGCCATCAATTCGAGTGGGTATTCTTAAAGCCGAAGGGGCGGCTGTGATGGAAAATGAAGACTTCAGTGGTGAAACGGATATGGCGTCAACGTCAGTGCTCTTTTCTGACGACAACAGCGATATGCGAGGGAACTACCATGTTGTCATATTGAAACATGTTCAGGCCATATTTGCGCATCTGGGACACAGTGCCCTACAGTACTATGTGCCACGCGGCTTGTGGACATATTTCAAGTAAGTCGAGCACTTTTTAATGTTGTTCTGCCAGGAATTCTTGCATCCCTAGGAAACTTAGTAGTTTTAACAGTATCAGATGTAATAAATTGTCTTAGCTGTAAATTTAGGTTATTTAGGCTATACATACCCTCTATAGTTTTTATTTTATTCTTTATCATATTTCAGGTTGCAAGGCGAGCCTGTTAACTTGCGCGAACAACAAGATGCCGTTGAATTCTTCATGTCTCTCTTCGAGAGCTTAGATGAGGGCTTGAAAGCTCTAGGTTACCCGCAGTTAATGAATGCCACATTAGGTGGCTCCTTTAGTGATCAAAAAATATGCCAGGAATGTCCCCATCGTTATTCCAAAGAGGAGCCCTTCAGTGTATTTAGTGTTGATATTAGAAATCATAGCTCACTAACGGAATCTCTGGAGCAGTACGTCAAGGGTGAGCTGCTGGAGGGGACTGATGCATACCACTGTGATAAATGTGATAAAAAAGTAAGTAACTCGATTGTGCTCCTTGTCAGTACTAACCAGCCAATACACTCAAAAAATTATAGGTAGTAACAGTTAAGCGGTTATGTGTTAGGAAACTTCCGCCTGTATTAGCTATACAACTGAAAAGATTCGAATATGACTACGAAAGGGTATGTGCGATCAAATTTAATGATTATTTTGAATTTCCGCGTGTTTTGGATATGGAGCCCTATACAGGTACTAGTTTAATGATAATTATTACATGCAATTTAATGTCTACGTTGAAAAAACGAAAATTAACATATAATTTTAGTTTCCGGCTTAGCGAAACTGGAGGGCGAAGTCATTGAAATGGATGACAACTGTCAGTCGAATGGTGAGACCACAAAGTATGAGCTGACTGGTATTGTGGTTCATAGTGGACAAGCATCTGGTGGACACTACTTCAGTTACATTCTATCAAAGTAATGCACATTTATATTTTAATGCCTATCGTCAGTTATTTTATTTCCCCTTTTTTCCTGCAGAAATCCTTCCACTGGCAGGGAACAGTGGTATAAATTTGATGACGGCGAGGTATCTGAATGTAAAATGAATGAAGACGAAGAGTTGAAAGCTCAGTGTTTCGGTGGCGATTACATGGGTGAAATTTACGATAACAATTTGAAGCGAATGCAGTATCGCAGGCAAAAACGCTGGTGGAATGCATACATGCTTTTCTATACACGTTGTGATCAAAAGACTATACAGTTCCAGCAAAGTGTCGAGCAGTTATCACTGGCTGAAAGTCGTAATTTCGTGCTGCCTTTGCCGAAACCAATCGAGCGGAGTTTACGGTAAGCTTAAATGCAACAATTTCATTTGAAGGTTATTTTTCAAACATTTTATTATCTAGCAACTAAAACTTTTCTTATTTACAGCCATCAAAATATACGCTTTTTACACTCAAAGAGTTTATTCTCTGTAGAATTCTTTAATTTTATAAAAAAATTAGTTAGTTGCAGTATTCCTAACATACGTTCTGACAAAATGGTAAGCGAGTTTAACACAATTTCTCAAATTATATGCGTCATATTGTCCGGACCACTCCATTGTAGACGTCAGCTGCCGAGGAAATATCTTTGTTGGGTGTACAATTGGCATCACAATTTCTGTTCCACACCGGTTTCAGAACTAAAAAGTCACTTCGAGGACCAGTTATTGAATGGTAATTAACGTTTCACTGTTTGTTGCTTGAATTACTTTCTTTTTAAATATAATCAAAATTCGTTTAGTTTACTATAACTATTTAATTTTAAATAAAATATTGAAGGTATGAAACTTTATCCCATCACATTCGCTCGTCGGCTACGGTACGCAAGTGGTTCGCCAACAATGCTCTTTTGAATCCACCATCTCGCCTTGGTGAATACATTTTGTCGGCCCCATCACCGGAAGTTCGAACCGTTTTTGTAAAGCTAGTTGTATTCTTCTGCCATTTTGCCATCAGTGACGAGCCTCTCAGCGGCTTCGAAGGCTCAAATCTTTGCGAGCAGATACTAATAAGTGTGCTAAAGCTCTTAAAGTGCGAGGCGGCCGATCACGGAAAGCACTTACCACATTACTTCAGTCTGTTCAGCATGTATGTAGGATTGGGTATACAGGAGAAGCAGCAATTACTGAAGGTATATTATTTTTTTTTTTTTTAATTCTTGGGGTGGTCTAAATTGATTGTAATTTAATGAAGAAATAACCATTTAATCATTAATTTCAAAAATTAGTTTACAACCGCATTATTTAACAAATCCGGCGTGTAGAGTAACCGTAATCTTTTTGTTACGCAGTTAAATGTGCCGGTTATATTCATGCAAGTAGCCCTAGATGAAGGACCAGGTCCTTCGATAAAATACCAGTATCCTGAATTGAGTAAACTGCACCAAGTTGTTTCCCATTTGGTTCGCTGCAGTGACATCTCAGACAAATGCCAGAGCTCAGACCAGACTGCACAGCCTCTGCCAAATCCGTATAAGGAACCCAACGTTAGCTATGATGACTTAATACCTCTGTCAGCTGAGGCAGTTGATATTTTATTTAATAGAACTAGGTATGTCTGGAGTTCGGATCCTTGGGAATTTGTATCTTGCTGTAAATTAATTTTATATCTCTTTTTTCAGTTACATTAAGAAACTCATCGAAGATACGAATGTAGGTGAAGAAGGTTTGAAGCTGCTGCAATATTGCAGCTGGGAGAACCCACATTTTTCGCGCTCTGTTCTCACCGAACTCTTGTGGCAGTGCGGTTTTGCTTATTGCCATGACATGCGCCATCATAATGAATTGCTGCTGCACATTCTGCTGATCGAGGACTCGTGGCAGCACCACCGCATACATAACGCGCTGAATGGTGTAGCGGAGGAGCGTGAAGGGCTGCTTGAAACCATACAGCGGTCGAAGACACACTACCAAAAACGCGCCTACCAGATCATCAAGTCTCTTACGCAGCTTTTCCATAAGAGTAAGGTGGCGTACACAATGCTGAATACTAATGCCACCCTACTGCGACACTGGGTCATTGCTGTCGAGTGGTTGCAAGATGAGTTGGAACGACGACGTGGCATTGGATGCCAGTACAATTCATACTCTTGGTCGCCCCCAGCTCAAAGTAATGACAACACAAATGGCTACATGCTGGAGCGTTCACAGTCTGCGAAAAACACTTGGTCGTTGGCTGTCGAACTTTGTCCCGAGGAAGTAAGTCGGGAAGGCTATGCTGTTGTAACTAAATATGTATGTAAAAATAATTTCATTTTATTATTGCTTATGTATTATGGATTTGTGCACTTAAGAGTGGCTCTGTTATATTATATATATATTCGCGCCACCTTAATTGAAAAGAAAAGTCAAAAACTTAATTTTTATACGGGATCAGGTAATAAATTCCCTCGATAATCTCAGATTGGCTCGACGGCCCAAAGTCTGCCTTTAGTTTTATCAATTCATTAAATTTTGTTTTTATTGGTTGTGTGTTTAATTTTTTCCTTTAGTTTAATTAAGAATTTTAATTTATATATTTAAAGTTATTTTGTTTTCTTTTATTCAGTTTTATTGTCTGATTGATATGTATTTTTTTTTGTTGAGTATATTGTACATGCCTGTATTTATTTTCTTTTGTTTTATCTTCGCTTTGTTGAATTAATTTTGTAATTTCTTTTATTTTTTTATAATTTCGTTTTATTTAATTTATTTTTTTTTTATTTATACCTTGTTTCATTTCACTCTATTTTATGGACTATAATTTTATTTTCCATTCAGGACCAGGAGGAAACTAATGAGTCAGATGTGGAGACCATCGACGACAGTCAGAGAGCAGTCGAAAAGCTTGACTTTGTTCGCAAGCGAGTCACCAAATTTAAACCATTTTTAAAAGAGAAAACTTACGAGGCTGTCACAGCCGCAAGTGGAGTCCCGAGGGTTCCTAATACATCTGTTATCGCGCTGATAGCTGAATCCGAAAATCTTAATCAGCAACAACCAGATGGAACCATTAACGCTTTGAGCAGCAACCTGTATGAGTTGGCACTCTCAGCGAATACGGTAAGTTAAGCGCTGCATCTGTTGGATACCTTTGTTCGATTTTTATATCTATCCAAATAATTACTAAATGAATTTCGATTCGAATTCAATGTTGTTGAAGTTGGAACTTTAATTGGTTACACCTTTTTCTACAAGTTCTTTCTAGTATCCATTTATTTAGTTGAAATGTTATTCTATGTACCGATTCTTAACTCTTTTGACGTTCTTTCTGATATTATGTAATGCGTGTTTAACACATATTAGCGTCCTGCGGAAAACAGTAAACAACGTGGTAACACATCAAGCCGTTTAGTATGATTTGCAACCAAGTTAGTTCATTTATATTTATGTACTCGTAGCTCGAATTTCTGACTAAGTTGCTTACTTGGTTGAGCCGTCATGGTTGGAACGAAGGCTCAAAACGCTGCTTTTAATATTTTATTTTGAACTCGCTGAATCCACACAAATTCTGCTCTTTATACCGCTTGTAAATATCTGCTGGATCATTTTAAGAAGTCACAGCTTTTTCGTTTAATATGGCACGAAATTATTTTAACAAATAATACAAAAATCGTTCATGTGATATAAAAGTTATAACGCGTATAATTTAATGACAGCTAATAACTTTTCTAATGGGGAAGTCAATGATGCTGGAAGATGATTAAAAACTGAATGATTGAATGCTGAAAGATTTAGAAATGGCAAAATTATATAATTCCGAATTCAATACAATAATTTGTCAGTTTTTTCATCTGAAAGCTTCGTTCTGACAGATTGCTGAAGTTCTGTTAAGGCACTGAATAAAACTGATTCGAAACGGAGCCTTCAGAGAATTTCGCCTCGCTGTTACCTTTTTAATTTTATTTATAAATTGGTTTTAATATTTCTTTTTATAAAAAAGTTTTTCAGCGATGATTTGTCTATATATCTGTAGCACACAACTGCATTTTTCTTTTAATTTGCCTTCATTAATCTAATAATATGATATGCAATAAGAAATATTCTCCATAAATTCAGAAAAGTCATAGCAATGAACTTCAATTCTTTAATTGAAATCTTGGATCCACTGAAGTGAAATAAAGTTGCAGCTGTCTGGAGTCAGATAAAATCGCTGCTACTACATCGACTTCCTTGTGCCTTAATTTTATTATTTTAAAATAGAAACGAATCTTCTCATCTTGTAATTTATATATTTATATAAGTTCTTAGCCTGACTTGCGGTTAATTTGTATAAATTGTAGTGTTATTTTTTGAGTGCCATGTATTTTAGAACTAAAATCTATTTCCATTTCATTAATTGTTATAGGTCAAATCACATTCATACATCACAGAAATATATTCATTTAGTGATTTGTCCACATATAAATTGGGATTTGTTTATAATTTGCTGAGAAGGATTCAAATTTTTTCTTAAAGCTTTGTATGGACAAATCTTAAATAATTCCTGTGATAAATAACTATGTGCTTCTCTTAGAAAGTTTCGTCTCTTGGAGTTTCTTAAATCTACGACCGAATTAACCGTTAATTTAATCGCGACCTTACTTTGTATGCTTCACAGTCCAGCAGCGGAGGCGTTGGTGACGCCATCAAGGATATAAACCCAGAGCAACAGCAACAGCAGAAATCGGAGGCAGAAACAACAACAACAGCCTGTATACCTGCAAATACAGTGGCATCGTCAACAATCTTGCATGCGTTGTCGACCAAACTAACAACTACAACACCCTTCACAACAGCAACGACAACAGTAATTAATGTAACAAGAAAGAATACGAGTAGCAGCAGCAGCAGCAACAGCAGTAGCAGCAGCGAGGGTAATGAGAAACCGCAGCAACAACAGCAAACATAGATGAAGTTTAAAAACAATTTCACACTAAAGAATAGAAATCATAATAATAATAATAAATTAACTATTACTTATTTAAATAAATTATTATAAATTAATAAAGAAGATAAATATATACACATACAACTATAGACATTCTTACGAAATAAGGACGAAGTTTACAATATATGTGAACCTAAAAAAGAACGAGACCCTAAATTAGAAAAAGAGGTACCAAGTAGAGTTTGGGTGGGTGGTTCGATGTTCTGTTAGATATTTTATAAATAGAAGCAGCATTGAACTTCCACTTGGATGTTTTAAGGATAATAGAAAGAAGTAGGAATTAAAAAGGAATTCTTTTAGGAAAAAAAAGGAAGGGAAATAGTAGTGGGTTGGTTTGCTGGCATCTTGATTTTATTCGATTAATTCGATTCGCTATTCCACTGATTGCTTATCTTTTTTTTTAGGAATATTTCGATTAGTTGATTACTTCCGATGCGATTAGTTTATCGCGCACTTCCGAATTTTCGATTACTCATTCACTTTTGACAAATCGACAACTCACGTTCGATTAATAACTTGATTACGTTAGACTAATTGTTTAAATAAATGATCTCGTTCGATTAATCGAATTGATTAGTCGATTAGTGCGTTGAGGGTATAGTTAATGAGTTCCGATCGAGGGTAGTTTTCAGTCGATTAAGATTAATTTATTACGTTCCAACAATCAACTGAGCGACCATGAAAATACTTTGAAATACTGAAATAAATAATTTATAGAAACTCTAATAGTTCGCTCTATTTAATTTTCCATTGATTAATGAAGTGGATTTTTGAAAAATAGTAATTGGTTTATCGAGCTTTCATCGATGGGTCAAGTGTGTGAGGAGATAAGAATGTAATGAAAGTGGGCTGTGCTGGTTGAGATTGATCATTAAAACGAAAAGGACGGACTGAAATTACACAACATGAGTACATAATATAGTTTCTTAGATTTTCGAAAGCATCTCGCGAAATGTAACCTAAGCGAAGGATACGCGAACACAATACGTTCTCACTTATAATGATTTTAACTCGTTTTTTAACTGAAATACTAAAGCGATTGAAATTAATGTTGTTCTTTTGTAATTTATTGTTAATAAGTACTTTAGGTGCAGTCTAAACTTAATTAAATGTATCTTATAAATATAAGAATGCGCTTCGAGTAACACATTCATTATAACTAAAAATGAAACGAATACAACTGGACTGGCAGCAACCAGGAGAAAACAATGGACACCACAATTTTTATATCGATACTAATTATTTAGATGCCTTAATTAGGTTTTCGTTAAATTTAATAAATGTTTCAATACAATGTCTCACATACAAATACATACACATAAAAAATGCTAACAGGGCGCTATTAACGTTAGAACATTTTATCGTTTAACGTCACAAATCGTTCTTATGGAAAATAAAGGCGTTGTTTTTGAGATCCTTTGATTTAATCATGTTCTCAAGTGTGCAGCCGCAAAAAATCCTTCCTAGATTTCTGCACGCAACTGAATTTAGTATATTATTTAAACTAAGAGTTTATAAATATATCGATATAAAATGTAGCAACCTCTAATAAATGTTTATATTAACTTTTTATTATTTTAAAGCATTAGCTAAAGAAGCAACTGCAGTCAAGTATCATGAAAACATTGAAACGAACGCATTGCTACAGTCTTTGTAAGTTTTAGTTTATAGTTGGACACGGAAAATTCCAAAAAAATACAATTCAAGTAAAAATATTAAATGCAAATACTAAATATATAATTATAAAATATAAAATAAAAATTGATGCATCAGACCTTTACAGAAAAAAACTCGAAAACGAAATTTAAATATTTATTTCCAAAGAAACGCTTGTGCTTTAGTTGAATTGTTGATTTTACTTTGTGAAAGCACGTATGCGCTCTAATATGAATTGTTCCAAATTACAATTATTTTAATTTTTATTTATAGTTTTTTTTCCTTTGTCTATTTAAAAATATGTTTAACAAACGTGAAATGGAAAATGCAGTTTAAAAAACACAGTCTTAAATACATTTATAATGTAACCTTTATTATTCTTATAAATAAATATTTTAATTTTAAAATTATAAATCAAACAAAATAAGGCTTTATATTGATAATTAGTTAGACAGTAAAACAAAAACCAAAAAAAAAAAAGAAATAAAAACTATAAAACTAAAAAATCCCACAATTTAAAATTTTGCTAAATATTCACATTGATTTGAGTTTTGGTACCGAATTCACACATGGCGAATTACGTTTGTAATTCATATAATATATTGTAAGGGCATATAAAATTAATTAGGACATTTTACTTTCAATAAATCTCAAATTTACACGATTTAATAAAAAACCTCCACCGAGCAAGGACGAACAAACCACACCAAAAAATTAACTTTCCATTGTAAAGGTAAATTTTTAAAAGACGCTGAGAAGAAAAATTTCTCGACGGTGGTGTCCTTCGAGCACTTGGAAGTTGCTGGAAACTCGTTCTTCTGAAATATGTAATATTATTAACTTATATTCCCGTTTCTATTCTTAATATTTATTTTAAGTTGGAAGTCAAAGTGTTTCCAATAAATCAGAGCTCATCATTGCATTCAGGTTCAGTCGGTTGTCGATAAAATAGTTACGGTCAATCACGAGAGATGTCAAGGCCGGCGTCAAATATTCTCATCCATCTTTAAATCATAAATTTTTATCTTGTTTAAACACAAAGATTCGCAAAATTCTTTTTCCTTATCAGTTGAAATCAATTGAAAGAATGCATTTTTAATAACAGTTTTAATAATATAAAACACTGATAATAACCTTCTACATACACACACTTTTTCATAAGAATATGAGAAACTAACATATCTACAGAACCAACAATTATCTAATTCTTTTGTAAAAAAAAATAAATGCATCTGGTACAGCTTTAACAGACATCCTTAACACCCACACTAAATGGTCGCATCTTCCAAAGTAATCACAGCTGCTCCTTTCGCTAAATTCTCACCCTCAGTTCCGCCGATGGATTTAATTATTGCATTTCGAGGAGCTTTTAAAATGTGTTCCATTTTCATAGCTGTCGGAGAGAAGAGGTAGTAGTTGTTGCTTTAATTCTAAACAACAGGCAAACTTTCTTACCAATGAGCACCGCCAAGTTGTCACCTTTTTTAACTTCATCTCCTGGTTTGACGAGAATTTTTTCCAACACTCCGGGCATTGGCGCCACAATTCTGCAACTCACGGAGCTCAACTGATCAATATTTGTGTTTAAGAACTTTGGCTGTACTAGCTCGAAACTTCTTTTACCATTCTAAGAAGTGGGGCAATTGAGTTTAAATTTGCAAAGAGCAAAATGTACGGTACCTCTGTAAATACAGTCACTTCAGTGTCATCAATGTTTGCATTGAATGTAGACACTTTATTGTCAATATTCGAGCGTATCTTCAAACGCTCAGTGTCAATGCACTCTGCTTTAACTGCTTTCCAAGCACCATCGTCGATTTTCAATTGCATGCTGTTGTCAGTGTCATACTTGACTGCAACATTGTACACGCGATCACTGGACTTTAATTTGTATGTTCTAATTAAAGCGTAATTCAGTCGTGTGTTAAGTGCGGCAGTGAATGGATCTTGGGCAGCAACAGCAGCATTACATATTGAAGTTTGTATCTCATTTTGAATCAAAGCTAGGGCTGCTTTGCACAAGCCTTCGTAATCGATTTGTAGTTCGGGGAAAAGCGTGTCGAAGTGTTCTTCTATGAAGCCGGTATGCACGTTACCCTGTTGGAATTCGGGATGAGCAGCAAGGTCAATTAGGAAATTTATATTAGTCTCCAAACCAGTGATCTGGAAGTTTTGACGTGGAAAATGAGAAGGAATTGTTGTCTTACGTTTAAATACGATTTACATGATATTCGCGTAGCCTGGCAATAAGACTATTTAAGGCCTGTGCGCGATTCTCACCCCAAACAACCAATTTAGCTATCATGGGATCGTAGTGCACTGACACTTCATCACCTTCGCGGACGCCAGTTTCAATGCGTACCCTGTCGTTTGACTGTGGAGCTGCAAGGTAACGCAGTGGTCCGGCGCCAGGCAGAAAGCCTCCTCTAAAAGAAAATATTGTGTTGCAGAAAATAAATGTTCACACGGAGAGATTCAAAGACATCGTCTTATGTTATACAAAATATGGCTTAAATAAGAAACACAAACCGCCCAAATGAAAATATTCTAATCTTTGATTCATTGGGCGTTTTGTATTTGAGAGAGTTGAGTCTGTGATATCACCTTGGATTCTCTGCATAAATACGTGCTTCAAATGCGTGGCCACGGCGTTGCACTTGCTCTTGCGTCACCGGTAGTGGTTCTCCGGATGCAATACGTATCTGCCATTCTACCAAATCGGTGTCGGTTATCATTTCAGTGATGGGGTGCTCCACCTGCAGACGGGTGTTCATTTCCATGAAGTGAAAGGTCAGATCTTCCTTATCCAAAATAAACTCAACAGTGCCAGCGCCAACGTACCCAACTGCCTTGGCGGCACGCACAGCAGCTTCACCTAACTCACGACGTAGTGATTCCGACAAACCGGGCTGTAAGGAATCAAAATTCGGTATACCAAATAACAGTCTTTAAAATTTCGAAAATGTGAGAATTGTGATATATGTGAGAATGTGATATATTCCAGACAATGATAAGACGAATCGAACAAACAGCGAGCGCGAGATTGCTATTCTTATCATCTTCCAAGCGATCAGACACATCATCGCCTCGATTTAGATGAACAGACGAATCATCGCCTTGAGATGTTTCTTCCAATTTTTTTTGTATGCACCTTAAAAACTAATATTAGAATTTTACCGCTGGAGCTTCTTCGATGATTTTTTGATGTCTTCTTTGCACGGAACAGTCGCGTTCCCATAAGTAGACTGCGTCGCCATGCTGATCGGCAAATATTTGTACCTCCACATGGCGAGGGGAACGGACGTATCGTTCCAGAAGCACCGAACTGTCACCGAAGGACTTTAGCGATTCTGTGCGCGCCGAGTTAAGGGCATCTAAGAAGTCCTCCCGTTTGTTGGCAACACGCATGCCCTTCAAATGTAAAAAAGCAAATTCAGTAAAAGAATAAAAAGTTGAATTTCTTACTTTTCCACCTCCACCGCGTACAGCTTTTATCATCAGTGGAAATCCGATCTTTTCGGCTTCACTCTGCAGCTTGGAATCCGATTGATCTTCACCGTGATAACCGTTTATGATAGGTACTCCGGCGGCCGCCATTATCGCTTTACTTGTACTCTTGATTCCCATATCGCGAATAGCGGAGCTAGGTGGCCCCATGAAGATGACCCCTTCTCTCTGGCACAGCTCGGCGAATTCCACTGACTCCGAGAGGAAGCCATAACCAGGGTGAATGGCTTGACAGCCACTCTGCTTTGCGATCTCGATAATCGCGGAGCCACGTAAGTAAGACTGAGCGGAGGCAGCGGTGCCAACACGATACGCCTCATCGGCCAGTTGAGTGTGCAAGGACCTTTCATCCGGATCGGAGTATATGGCTACGGTACGTACGCCCAATTTCCGCGCAGTGCGGATGACCCGACATGCAATCTCGCCACGGTTTGAAATAAGAATTTTGTTGATCGGTCGGACGTGGGTTATGTTCTTAAGTGCCTTTGTGGAATAACTTCTGCAGAAAACCGAGTAGAGTAAATTTCCCTTTGAATTTTATCAACCCTAACATATTCTGCAAAGTGATTTCGTGGCTTACCTCAAGGTTGAGATATTTTTTAAGACTCCCGCATACATATTTGGTAATCGATTTGTTTTAAATTTTAATTATCTGCCCCACACAACAGAAGGCACACACACCGCACTTGCGAAGTTCTTATCAACTTGTTTGACAGTTGAAAACATCTACTTGACTGCGCAGCTGTTGTTGACTTTACCTGCTAGAGTGGTGAAATTTATGTGCAGGTTGATTTTCCTAGTGTTGCCAATCGCTGAAGTCTTATTACTAATAAATGCATTCAAACATTGCAGCGTTAACTAATCGCTTGGAATGCGATGCTTTGGTAATCTGAGTGCATTGCTTCGTTTTGTTTCTTTATGTTTTTTTAACTAATGTTTTTCGTGATCCATTTGTCCAATTTTGTCTTATGCAATTTTGGATACTTTCACGGAAAAATGAGAACTGAACGAATTTCAGAAAGTCAAAATTATTCAATAACTTTTTATTTTAACTGCATTTTTTTTAAATATACCGTAATTATGGTTGACTTTTTGTTAAGCAGTTCAATTCTCTAAAAAATTATGTACAAATATGATATTCTTTCCAGTAATCTTATCTGAGAGCAGTAAACGATTTTCTTTAAACTGACTTATAAGTGGATGCTGAACCTCTATATTATGTTTAAACAGGCCAGAAGCGAAAGAGCTGTATTTAAAATTCTATCTAAAACTGAAACTATTTATTTATCTTAAATTTTGTCGAGATTTTACGGGACAAAGTTTTCCTAGCTTACCTACTGATCAGTCTGTTGATCCAACTTTTTCGTCAACCAGATAGTCAATCAAATACCGGTTAACTAAACTGCCTCAAGTTGCTCACTACGAATGTGCGGCCGTTAAATCGTATGCCGCCTTCTGCGGTTGTTACCATTTTTGCATTCTCTCTTTCACTTAGACAAGTTAATAGCGCAGCTGCAACAAGAGCTAACACGAGTCAGCGTTAAACACTGGTTTAAACTGTTGAGGAAAAAGTCTGAATTTCAGTCTTATCAAGTCCGCGCCACGGAACGTGTGTTGGCCGCTACAAATCCATCGCAGTTATGAGCAGAACGTTTTGTTACAAATTTTAAAAAATCGACTTCGAATGCGAAATTGCTCTTGATTGATTTCGTTGCGCTTCGACGATGTGTTCGATGATTGTCGATCAAAAACATAATGGCTAGAAATTAAAGTATAAAAAAGCTGGCTGCTGCAAGTTGGTAGATTATCGCATTTTGCCAATTTTAGCCTTCGATGGTTGCAACGATGGATTGCGATGTGAATGCAAGCTCGAAAACGAATGAAATAGTTATTCAGTGCTATAAATAGACGACTATAAAGTGAATTTTAAAAAATTTCCAAATTTCCGAATTCTGATTGGAAAAATCGTAAAATAGAATTAATTGCAAAACTTTTACTTAATGAATTTTTTCGCACTAAGGTCAAGAAAAGTGTTCGTTTTTTGCAAGTTCGTGCTTTCATAATTTAAAAACTGACAACTCTTTAACGCCGACCAAGGTTTGAATTTGGACCGCGTTGTAATACGGCGACAACCTGATTGGAAAGTCCAACTTGATCGAGTCCTCTCGCTGATGACGCTGGGTTTTTGTTGTTAAGCAGCACCAAGCCGATAATTAGTGCATGCATGCTTTTTCAGTTGGTAAAAAGCAACTGCCACAAAAAATAAGAGAAATAAAAGAATAACAAATTAAAAAAACAAGTTGATACCAACAGTGACTAATTTGTGTTTGTATTGGTCATTCATCCATCAGTAGACAGCAGGTTGTCTGGAATACCAGTTGTTGTTGCTGGTTTAGTTAGTGTTGTTGTTGTTAATATATTGGATCCACTTTTACTTTGCGGAAAGAGAGAGTGACTTCGATCTGCCAGAAATACCGCCGCATTTACTCGCGCGAACGCGTATGCGTGCAGCTAACAAATTGTTTTTTGCCATAATAGTTTTTTATTTTAATTTTTTATTAGCATATATATAACTAAGTCAGAAATAATATTTTAATTGTGTTACTTTAATTGTTAATGTGTTTGTGTTTTTATAAAAATAACTAACTGGAGAATTTAAAATTTCACAATTATATTTGAAAAAGTTAAACAATATTTAGAAAGAAAAATTAAATTAAATAATCTGTTGTTATTCAGAGTTCTAGAAAAGTTAGAATTTATATGAATACTCGTAGCTGGTGATAACCGAAAGAAAGCTTAAACGCATTGGAAATTAAAATTCGGATATACAATTAAGGAAACAATATGAATTTTTTTCTCATAGGCGCGCTAATAATGCAAGCAGCGAGTAAGTTTAAATATTATAAATTTAATATTTTCCCCGTTTTTAACCCATTAACTTAACTTTAAGGAACTTAATATAAACTCTAAGGAAAATCTAAACAAAATCTTCAAAACAAAAACACAAAAACTCTTGTATAGTAAGAAAATCGGGCAAACTGGCTTTATAATTAACTCCGATGTTAATTTAATGTGTTTCGCATAATTAATCGATAGTCAAAGTTTTCCAGGTTGCTATCAATTGTTAGAATCAGTAGCTAGTTTACTGCACTTGATTTGGCCTTGTACTTTTTTTCTCAGCAAGATTTAAAGCTGTTATTAAATTGAACATACGAGTGCAAAACCTTTACGACTTTTGCCTTTAATTTATACGTATGAAGCAAAGAAAAGGTATTTACATTCACTACAATATTATATCTTAATATATAATAGTCTACTTTTTACTAAACTCAAGTTACGAAATAGTTAATAGTTTTAATAAAACCTAATTTGTGAAAGATGTAAGATATTAAATCCGAATTTTATTGTGGATAACACGCAGACACTTTTATTTTGTTATGGATTTAATAATTGTGTTTATTCAACTCTATTGCTGATTTTCCAATTATCTACCGAAAATATTTCACTCTTTGATGAGCAGTAAAATTTGTCAATTTTCAGGTTGTTGCGCTCGAAGATTGTTGTTATCGTTAAAAGTGGATATCATTAGTCGCTCGATTTTTTTCTTCTTGCACATGTAGATGCCACCTACGTATTACAGAATAAAATTCAAAAACTTAACAATTGCAATATTTGCAAGTGGTTGAGAATTTTTTTATGATTGCTTAAGAAATAAACAGAATTCTCTACTGACATACATTGCATGTCATGTTTGTTGTACGGCAAGCGGCAAGTTGTTGGTGAAATGCTGGCCACTTTTCTGTGTCACAAAGTTATAGTCAAATTTTTACTGCAGGCTGTTGACATTATTATAAAATGAGGAAATCTTTTTCCAAGAAGTTTCATAGAATATTTCTTTATTATTAATTATTTTTAGAAAGTTTTCTAAAAGAATCGGAATAAAAGAAAAAATTTTCGATTAATTTCAATTTAACGCGATGGAAAAAATAATTTTATATTTTAAACAAATTAAATCTGTTCATTAACATTTAAATTAATTTGATTTGATTGATTTTATAGTTATTTCTGTGAATTCTTTGAGATGCCACAAGTTTCGGCCTTTGAAAGATTAAGATTAATTGAAAGATTAAAAACGATTAAATTTCAAACCTTGATTGTTAATTAGAAAACTAAATAGTTCATCTATATAGAAAAGAGATAAAAAGTTTAATTTATTTTATTTTGAACACATTTAACCACGAATAATATTAACCTCATATTATTTCTTTTCCTCTTTGGTTTTAAAATTTTTTGATTTTCTTTCTTTTTTGTGTTTAGCTTCGAAATTTCACAAAAAGACTAAATTTACGATATGCATTTCATCATTTCAAACCAAGTCAAGTCAACGGATTTCAGCCTTAAATTTTAAAATTGTATCTAAACTGGGAATGTTGAAACTAATATGTTCCAATTTACACACGTTTGAGAAGTGAAAACAATTAAAATTAGGGGCGTGATTAACACTAAATTTCAGTTAGATTTCTGTTGATTTGCATAAAATCCACCATCTGTCATTTGAATTTAATTTTAAGATGCAAAGTTTTAGTTTTTCTCACTTTTGCACTTTTATTTAGGTTTAGTTGTTGACCTCTGAAGTTTTATGGGTATTAATTAAATGCACACTTTTCGAGATTTAATGCATGCATAAAGTTAGCGGTGAGCCTCGCTGTAGAATTATATGGAGTGCAATTTAGTAGAAAAACTTGGTTATTGTTTGGTTTTTGCTGTTGACAATTTAAATTGCTTGTTTTTGCGGTCATAACATTATTATGTGGTCAGGTCTGATCTCTGATCACATGCAGGTTTACTCCAAACATGTGAAAAATTGGTTTTTCGGCTTACTTCTCTTGGTTAAATTCCTGATTTTTGTGTTTTTTAACTTACTAATTACCATAAATCCATTATAAACAACTTAATAATAATATGTATAAATATTATATTTCAATTCATTGTGATATTAGAAATAACCTTTTTATTATAATACTTAAAATGTTTGTTCCATTTAACGGTTTCACAGGGATTATTTGCTTTCCTATAGCTGTCATAAAACACCATTTCACCAATGACATTATGGTTTTGTGAGAAAATTGACAACAGTACCTAATAACGGTGCTGATAGTGGTATCGTAGTCATCGCTACCACTATCAGCACCGTTATTAGTATAGCCATCTCCTTTTTTCACAGTGCAAACATAAATTTCGAAAGCAGCAGGAATTTTAATTAGAAATTCTTCAAGTCGAAATGGTATTCGGTAAATGGTTTGCTGTAAAATGGCACGATGTCCATACACAGGGTGTGCAGAGATATGTTCAGAGAACAAGTGCGAAACCAGTTCTATCCTGGTGACTTCTTCTTTTACGACCTCAGTTTATGTACAATACTTTACGCGTTACTTTGCATACATTGTTGCGTTAAACTCTAGAGCGATGAATCTTTGTTGCGTAGTAAAATATTTTACTTCCCTCTAAATTTAGCCTTGCGGATGTCTTACTAATAATCTGGTACAAGAATGAATTGGTCAAAAAATAGCTAATAGAATAATGTATTTCTTTTTTTAAATGAACTTCGATCGGCTTCTTTTCTTGACAAGATTATGATTGATTTTTGCTGTGAAGTATAATTTTAATTTATCACTATTTATAATTACCCCTATTTGGAGTTATAATGCCAGACCTTCACGGCTGAGCTTGTTGATGTCATGTCATGTACATTATTGACTTGAAGTGTAAAAATTGTTTATATGAAATTTTCAAATTCAATTTTGATAATCGTGAAAGAAAACGATTTGATATAAGCGATTTTTACCAAAATCTGTGTAAAGCAATCTGAAGTTGAACTACTTGTTAATTTTCTATTTTTGATAACTTCATTTCATGGTTGCGTGCACTCAATTATCTGTAAAAAGTTTAATGATAGCAATTTGAAATTATTCAAATTATTTTCTTGCAACAATTTAGTTTTTATCGCCATGCGTCTGATCTGCATTTAGTGGTTCTGCATATGTAAATCGAAGAACAACTCGATGAATCGATATAAAAATATTAAAAACTGCAACTGCTGCTGATAATGGTATTCCAACAGCTCCCCATATCTCGAGATACTGTGGACACACACACGTACCTCATTCAAAGTAAACTGCTGAACTCAATACTTCTCTCAAGTACACCCATTTGTTCTAAACAAGTCACCGCAATTTAGAGAGTTGATATGAAGGTGCCAAGGGGCGGTAAACTTGGCGTCGCCTTTCAAAAAAATGCTCAAATGATGCCTAGTTCAAGGCTGAAGAGCAAATGTGATTGAATTAGTTGAACTTTAAGTTCGCAGTTTTTCTCTTTTATAGGCATTTTATTGCGCATTCTGCCAGATATACTTGACCATTGCTAACTACAACGAGTATTGGCCTCACTAAAAGTCAGTTAATGGCGACTGAGATGTAAGACGCTGACGATTTAATTGATTCGTATTAAGAACAGGCGTTCAGAAACAAGTCTTAATTATTAAAATTGTGGATCGAAATCATAAAAATCAGGTCTCTATTGCCACTGAGTAAATTGCAGGGCGATATATTCTCAGCAGCCATTTGAATATATGACTTTTGTCTATATTCGAATGGCTATCTTTTTATAAAAAACTTAAAATCTTGTGAAACGTGACATTTACAGAAAAAACAAATTAGTCAAACCTAACAGTTCGGTGACAACTGCATTTTGTCTTCAACTTACCAACAAACAACAACTTTGGCTGATAATTAGCACTTCGATTGTACAAACAACAAACTGTTTACGTTTACATTTAACTATCTAAGTAAATGTTTACAACTTTCACTGTAAGCATTTTTGAAAATGAGAAGCGAAAAATAATAAAGTGCTGTGAGTGGGTTTTCTAATCTTTCGACAAAAGTCCAAAGAAGTTGAAAGAGAAACAAATGTTGACATATTTATAGGACGCTAATCTCGCTTTCGAATATAAATGTTTCCTGTATCTAACGAATTCTGCGAAAGTTTCGTGTTAAATAATTCATTGGATACTTTGAATTTCTTCTTTACGTCTTCATCTTTTATCTCTATCGAAATTAAAACGTTTTCTATAGCTTCTTTTTTTAGAGTGAGCCGTAAAAAGTTGCTACAGTTTTATTAAATGCAGTTTAATTTTTTTTTTCAAGATTTGTTGAATTTGTCCTTAAAACTTAATTGTAATAAAATCTAAAGCAAATGTAACGCCATATATTGTTATTTTTAATATCTTCCTGTTATGTAAGAACAATTAAGTCAATTTAGAAAGTTACAAATCCACTAAATTCCGGCTGCCTTCGCGGATTTCATGCTATACAAAACAAAAATGACAAACAACATGATTCATGTGTTGTATGAATGTCGTCTTATCCTCTCTTGCAGAAGCGCAAATCAACGAAAAAAGGCACTTCATTCAGGTCTTCGCGCTCTGCGTTGGTTGATGATGATAATGATGTTGATGACTTCTTTAAGTCTTGCTGGTCGCTATCTGCATAAATGGAATGAAATTCCTTGAGTTGATTATGATCACAGTTTTGATGACCTCATTAAGTTTAAGGATTTATTAATATTAATTTCTTTTTCTTCATGTGTGCATAATTCGGAGAATTTAATTTTGATTTCAGAAATACGAGTATTTAAATGAAAATGTAGGAATTCAAAATGAATTTTTTTGAAGAAATTAGTCCAGGTTGCCTCTTTAAGCATAGATATTTTAAAAATACGGGCTCTACTTTGGATATTGGTCCAATCATAAACATCCCCCTTCCGCTATTGAAAATATTAACAGTTTTTAGGAAAAGACTTCAGGAAGAATTTTCTTGGTTTGTAAACTCAAATGTAAAACTCAAATCTACGCACGTACGGAGGTATTTATGACTGTGGCTGACACAGAAATCGCTCCGCTTGACACTGCCAGCCAAATTTGTATATACAGCGGCGGCGTCTTTGGCCTTTGAAGGTCTGACATCGCGATCTTTTCGCGAATTAATGTATTTCAATTGGTTTGCCTTTAATTGATTTTTTTTGGTTCATTGAGGATTTGTTGAGGTTGTGGTTTTTCATTCCAAGAGCTTGTTGAAATGGAATGAGTGACTGACTTTAAGTACGTGATAAGCTTTGTTTACACTGAACTGTATGTGAAATAGTACAATATATATATATATATATATATATATATATATATATATATATATATATATATATATATATATATATATATATATATATATATATTTTAACTGCAATTATAAACTAAACTTATGTGCTTTTGAAATTTAGATAATTATAAAAATGTGAAAATTTTACCATTTGCAATAATAAACTATTTACATATGAATACAAAAGGGACAAATTAGGATATTAAAATAGTTAGAAATGTGAATTTAGGCTAGTTGGATTTAGGAAAGTCAATAATTAGAACATTTTTTGCACTAAAAGTATTAGCAAACATCAAATAAACTGATTAAACTTAAAACTTCTATTAATCGTACATTTAGCTTGGCGATTTTTGATTTGCAATCCTATAGACTAGAAATATACTTAATTATAGCATAATTAGTGCTACTTAGAATTAGAATTAATTATAATATGTAATTCGTTTCTCGTTTTTAAATGAAAGCACTTCAAATCATTGGCAATCGGTTAAACTAACCGCTTAAATTTCCGTTCACAAACCTAAGTGATTGTGTTTAAACTTTGTTGACAAAAATACTCTTAACTGGAAATAAGAAACCAGCCATTACCGTTGTTTAGTATTGTATTTACTCCATAGACTTCACAATATCTCTCTATATTTAATTATGGTGTTGGTTTTTACTATACTAAAATATAATAGTTATTAATTTTAAACAAATTTATGTTTACTTTTCTCCATTTTTCGCCCTACTTTTACTTAACAGCTAAAACTATTTCCATATAATAATCCTTTTCCGAAAATCTTTTGTAAAAAATCCTTCCTGTATTTGTTTTTAGGATTGGCTTGCGGGACCTGCGTTTTCGAATCCGATTTCGGTTTCATTCTCAATTGTAACTTCAAAAAATCTGGACTTTTTCGCGTAAGGAATTTAGGCGGCCTAAAAGCACATTTCGGTTTAGGTAAATAAAAGCTGTACTCATTGTAACCTTAAGTACTTAGGCGTTAAGTAATCCACTTCTCTGAGGATTTTCATTGCTTTCGCACTGTAGTTAAATAGGTCTGGTAGCAAGTTAGTGGTTATTAAAATTAAATTAGCTGTAGTTTTTTTCCTACACATGTAAAAGTGTAAATATTTGCTCGGTATTACTTCGCTCTAAGTGATACAGATCAGTATTTGAATAGCTTCAATTTGGCTTAACCTTAGATGTAGGCCAGCATACGCTACTAAAAACAATTATGTGGAATCTTTCGCTTTAAGGTTTCAGTGTGGGTGATGAACTCGGCTTCGGTGAATCTCTGGGTAACCTAGAAGACGATCGCAGGCGAGCGATTAGCTACAAAAATGGACCGCCGAACCTGGTGGGAGTGCTCCCTGCGGCACAACAAGCGGTTAGCCAACTTGACCATTCACGTGGACAGAGAGCATAGCTAATAATTTTGAAAATCGCGTGTTTTTTCCACAGCCCGCTTCACTTTCCGACAAGCACATCACGTCGCGTTCCACTGGTTCGTTGCCGCTGGTGAGCAGATCGCGCGTGAAAGAAGCACCCAGGCGGCCGGTACCGCTTATGACGGAGGCGCGTCCTCTACCACTGGGTGTACCCGCCTTCCGACCCATTCCAACGGCGGCAACAGTGGCGCCTGCAGCGGCACAGCGCAGGTCCAGCATTGACGTGGACTCCACCAAGCCACGCATTAGTGTCAACAACAAACTGGTTGAAAGATATATCCAGCCGGTGGTGAGTCAAATATAAAACGCCAAAAATTTTATTGTTTTCCAATCACTTCAGTCTTACCATCAGCCTTACAATCACACCTTTCATACGGTCCATCCAATCGCATCAAAGCTTGTGGCGGTGCCTGCATTCCAAGCGATGCCTGATTCGGTTGCTCGCATAACGAACACCATAGTGGAACAGAGCGGTAGTGGCAGCACCAGCACTCAAAACCCTAACTATTTGCAATTCGAGGAACCAAAGTTCGATCTGAAGGACGTAACCGTCGAGGAACTGGCAGCGGCGGCTAATGTAAGTGTGGCCACCATTCAGCATGCAATCTACGTGCGCGAGCAGCAGATGAAGGCGGAATATCGCGCTATGCTGGCGGCGAAATTGCGTGAGGAGTTCATGCGCACGTCAACGACTCCACGCCAGACTACAATCAAACGGGTGAGACCAACTATGCCGTCGACTTCATCTACAATGAGGACCACTATAGGCACGGATGCCCACAGAACGATGGATTTCTTTGAATCGCTGCAAACAGGACCGGCGGTATCGTCTCAAATCAATGAAAATATAGCGCATGAAAATAAAATGTCAAAGGTAAGGAGTGAAGAATACAATTGTCCTTTTGAATTTGAACAGTTTTCGTTTATACACTTCCATTTACTCATGCATATATTGCAGGTCATGAATGCCCCCAAGGAATACTACCCCGTTGGTTATGATAAGAATTTCGACGACAATTTCAAATCCAAAGTTGACTTGCCTTTCACTAGTTTCTCCTGTGGCAAGCAGAAACATTTTCCCGGCCTTTATGCTGACATGGATCTTGGTTGCATGGTAATAAAAATCTGACAAATTTCATCCAAGCACTGTATAATCCATATATAATTTGATCCTTGATTTCCAGGTATTCCATGTTTGCGCGCTAACTGATGACGGCTTGGTACGCAAATCTTTCCTATGTCCAGAGAACACATTATTCGACCAAACCATCCTCAAGTGTAACTGGTGGTTCTACGTCGACTGTAATGCCAGCAAGAGTGTGTATGATTCAAATATACCGATTTCGAAAAGTTACCAACTTATGAAGTCGCTGACGTACTTTTCCAAGTATGCGAAAAGTAAAGATGATGACAGTCCTGGCCTAAACATACAAACACTCAGAGACTCAATGGGCGGTGGCGATGATGATGATATGGAGAAGGTGCGAAAAGCTAAGCAGGAAATGGATAGTTCCACACTGGCGAACCCATCATCGCTGGATGTAACGCCAACAACAGCAAAATCATAAAATCATCGTTAGACAATTGAAATAGTTAAAGTAATTATAGTTCAGAGGTTATCGTCTGGCCTCGTTGTGGCGATATTCTTTTTGCATATGCATTGAAAAACTCTCACTTAGTCATTTTTAAATTTGCAGACAGGTCTACAACTTTAGTATCGTTAGAATGTATAATTGTGGCTCATACATTTTTCTTTTAAGTGTTTCATATTAGGTATTATTTATTAATTAGAGTTTTAAGGTTTCCCGGAATATTTATATATTTTTAAAATAAATTTAGAACTAGTTAAAATGGCATTGAATTTTAAATGCGTAAGTCCAAACTTATCTTTATTCTCAATATAAAGTCTGGAATTCGCGGCGAGTATCGAGATTGTGACTCGATTTTTGGATAAAGCAATAATCGAGGCAGCTCTATTCAGTCGAGAAAAGATGAAATTGTGATTTTTTCAGTCGATAAACCGTCGACGACAAGCGGGATCAAGAAAATATTTTTAGACGAAAGAGATACCTCAGGAAACCTCAACCGCAATGTTTTCGGCGATACATAAATTTACAAAGATTAAAGTCGGATTTCGAGGAATTATAAATCGTTTCACAAGAAGTCTTAAAATGCCGTAACATCGATAATTTTTTGCATATCTGAGATAAACCTTTAAGCATCTTATAGCAGATAGTTTTTTGCTCACCAAACTAAAAAACACGTATATTTTGCGGAAAGAATACGCTTTATATTATGATATCCATTCTTGTCTCCTCTCCATATTTTTATACCCTACAGTAAATTCTTCCGTTTGTAACGCAGAGAAGGAGACGAGATAGATATAGAAAAGTATATATATTCTTGCTCAGCGTCACCTCTTGAATCGATTTAGCCCTGTCCGTCCGTCTGTCTGTGTGTCTCTCTGTCTGTCTGTTGAAATCACGATTACGGGAGAATGAAAAGAGATATCGCAATGAAATATTCCTTGTTATGTAGGGCAGTTTGGTATTGAAAATAGACAAGATCGGTTAACAACCACGTCTACTTCACATACGCGATGTAAGGGCACGTCGTTTAAAAAAATGTTATAATGTGAATATCTCATAAACCATTTGAGATATTAAGGTATAATTTTATTCCGGAACATATAGCGCCATTACTAAAATGTTTTCATAAAATGGTATTACAGGTCATACGGTATTATCAATTTGTATGCTTATACAAAAGTTGTTAAGTGGCGAAATTATAATTTTTTTCAGTTACTCGGGTGTAGGGTATTTAGATTTCGGCCAGATCGAAGACAACACTTTTGCTTGTTTCTTGTTATTCTTGTTTTTCACGGAAAACGGAAAAATTTACGAATAAACAATATAAAAACAACACTTAAAATCTTCTCTCCACGAAAGAATAGAGGTTTTTATTGGTTTAAAAATTTTTTTCTATATTGAAACATTCTGAAGTATTCGTGCTAATAGAAAATATTTAAAACACATACGTAAAATTTACCTCCTCGCCTCTAACTTTAATTATGGCTCGATGTATATCCTGAAAGAGCTTTTTATCCGATTACTTTTCAGCTCAAGGAAAACTTATGCATTTCTGAGTAATTATACTTTACATTTTTTGTAAACGTCAATAAATAAGGCCACATTAGGTTAAGGAGTGGAAATCTCTTGAGAGATTTTTGTTCTTTTCGGCCATATCGACAAAAACTATCGATATGGCGGACCGCTTGACGCAGAAGGTGTCCACGTTCAGATAAAAAGCGTTACGAGAGATCTTCTTAAAGATTAGAGATAAAGTTGCATTTTGCACAGGGATCAAGAAGATCAGAATGCATCCGCGTTGATGCCTGGTGAAACAAATGGTTACATCGTTAAGAACGTTTAAAAATTGTACACATAGCCTTACTTAAGTGTGGCATTGGGAAACTGTTCCTCCACGAACGAAATTACTTTGAAAAATGGGTTCTGCGCCGACGTAGACAGATTTTCATTTGACTCGCCACTTTCCGCAGTCCTATTAAAACTCTCGTTCTTAGCTTTGTACCTCACTTTCACCAAGAGTGTATAGTTGCGGATATACCGCTTGGTAAAATTATCTACTGTGTCCAGACATTGCAAAGTCCCATCCGCAATGATTCCCATTCGCGTGCAGAAGCGTTCACACTCGGGCCCACTAATCATGCTCACAACCACCGCTGTGCCAATTTTTAGCATCCGCCAAGTTATATTCAGCAGTTGGCGTCGGCCGACAGCATCGATACCAGCCCCATACATGTCCATGTACACGATGGCTGGACGTCCGATTAAGGCTATGGCTGTACTCATGCGGCGCCTGTTGCCGGGACTCACTTTAGAGAGTTTCTTGTCGTAGTGACTTATGATGCCCAACACCTTGGCCAGACACTCGCCTATCTGAGGGATATGTTGTCTCGGAATACCTCGCAAGTGGCACACCAACTCCAACACCTGGCGACAAGTTAAGGGATAGGGTGCAGCATCCGTCTGCGGGCAGTAGCTGATGCGCTTATACATTTCGAATATATCGTCTGTCAGGCTGATGCCCTCAACGTACACTCGTCCGCATGACATACTCTCATCCCCAGCAAGCATTTTGATTACCGTAGATTTTCCAGATCCATTAATGCCGAGGAGGCCGATACACTCGCAGCTGCAAAGTGAAAAGGTGGAAAAATATGGCCATAAAATCCTGACTTATCAAAAACGAACCGTTCCAACAGAAGAGATATACGATTCACGGCGATCTTCTCACCGTACACCTTGCTTACATTGGACATCACAAGAGGTTTAGTCCTGTACTGACTAGGTTGAAGACTGCGCACCTGCAGCTCTTCTTTGATAATATTATCTTCGGACTCGAATCTCTTGTCAAACGATTTTTTTGCTAGACGACTGCATAGATATGTAGATCTGTATCGTTATTTCCTGCATTTTTATTCAAATAGACTTACACGCTATCGCGAGGTACGCGACACTGTCCACAATAAACCTTACGATACTCAATGATGAGTAGAAGAATCATACTTGCGACACCGAGGACCAAAACATATATTATTTGGGGATATAATTTCATGTGGCGCCAAGTGAAATAAGTTTGCATGCCTTAAGCGATATATAAGAGGCGGTTTAACAATCGAGTAAGAGAAAGAAATCAACGATTCTATAATTCGAGTTTAAGTATAAGTCGGTTTTCCTTACCACAGCAGTTCGGAAGATAAATGCATTTATCCACTTGCTCGGACATCAATCGGATATCCGGGTTCGTGCACATTTCATAGGACGCCTCGGACGAGAGGATATGTGCTAAGCATTCACACAGAGAATATAGAGGCATAACGCTAAACACCAACTTATATGGGGTGATGGACTCCCGCTCTGCCGGATTCCTTCCTCTAAACGCCTCTGAGATGGCATTATAGAGGACCACTAAGATTGATGGCCACCGGTATGTCGTAGCAGATTGTGAGTTAAAGGAAGATGTAACAAGGGACATCGCCATATTAGAATCAATACCTCATTCGAATAATATTTGGACCTACCACTGTTGGCGTTGAGTATACAAACTACTGCATATCCCGTCACATAATCGCTGAATAAAAACGATAGCAAGTAGTAGACCGGTACCAAACATGTTCCGAACAAAACGAGTAAGGCAAAGAAGCTGACTAAAGAAAAGAATAAAAGAAAATTTTAATCAGTCTTCTAAAGCAAAAAGAAATACCATTTCAAGAATATGAGGGGTTATTTACGAGTCCTCCAAGAAACTAGGGATGCGCATGCGATTACATAGAAAATGTTATTACAGATTATCGCCTTGAGTTCGAAGCAAGAAATAGGTCCGAGAAAGGCTTTTTCATCCGAAACGTGAACGGAGATCGGTATAGAATTTTTACAGGTGAGACATATATGAAGGTGACGTCTCAACTTTAGAGAAGTATTGATCGCGCGCATCACTAGGAACAACTTTCAGATCAGGTAGAACTAGTTGTGGAGTTAATCACCGAACCAGTTTATCGAGTTGCAAATACATTACCAGCATTGTCAAAGTGATGTATGGCATCATTCTTGAAACTTATGAGTACACATAAGACAAACAGCGAGAGCGTGAAAATAGCAAGAAACTCGTAGCACATATTTGCCAGAAAAAATGTGAAAGGACGCGCACCACTAATGTATTGAAGCAATTTAAATCGTGTTTCGCGCTCATAGACCACGTAGATGAGTGCGAAAGCAAAAACAAAGCCCACAGTAAAAGATAAATTCGTCGCTAAAAACTCTGCCAGATTGTCGTGGTGGGTCACATCCTTGGGGTCGAATTCAGTTGTGAAAGGCAGAGGTTCGTGATGAACCACAATGGATCCCTTTATCTCTAGCTCTCTGGAAAAACAACACAATTATAAGGAAAATGCGCTGTAATAGTTTATCGGTTATACACACCTCATGATACCATTGTGCACCATATTGAGGCTCAATGGTGCCGTGTGAAGTGGGTAATTGTTGAACCAAGCCGTTATATCGTTACGGTCATAACTTGCCCCCACCAAGTACTTGCTGCTAAAGCCGTTCTCTTCTTGCTTCGCTAATATATACTCAGTGAAGGTTTGATGGTCAGTGGTTTCCAGCTTATGCATGACCCCCTTTGCCGTACACAGGTCAGAGTAAGCCTTTTTAAAGAGGTCCATATTAGCTTTTTGCTGCATATCCATTGCCGAACGGTCATCTAATGTCGTCGTTGATTGCTGATACTGCGAAATACGGAAGGTCATCGGCACAAGTGTTTGGCGTTCAAAATTGGGGTTCGACATGATGAATGTAAAATAGACAACTAAACCGGGTACACAGAGTTGCACGAATGTCAACTCTGCGAAGCTTCTAGAGATCAGGAGTCGCTTGAATAGCATAGCTCGTAACTGATTAATCATTAGTTGGAAACCTTTGTAAGTTTCATGATTTTTCAGGAAGCTTAAATTGTCATATTCCTCCACGTAGATGGTGTAGCCGTTCATGATTTCGTGATGACGAACCCGATCTTCTTCGCTAGGATACTCAGCACCCATGCGCAGAAAAATGTCTTGCACTCCTGGCTCACTGATGGAGCAACTGCTCATGTTGAGATCCGCTAGTGCTTCTTCCAAATCTTGTAAGAGTTTTGGAATGATGTCGAGGTGTATCTCCTTGATCGTGTAGGAAATTTCAGTACCGATGTCACTCGCGGGTGTTATGTTTGGTATGTAATTTCTTATAAACTCCGTTACTTTACTCGTCACGCATTTTTCAAGCTTAACGCATTCCTGAAAATTGTAACTAATAATTGTAAGTCTACATAGAGAGTTATAATGTTTTATTACCAAGCGATAACCTTTTCCGTAGATGGTGTTCAGGAAGTATGAGCTACCGTAGCACATAAGTTCACCGCTGGACAAAATCGCTATTCGATCTGCTAGCACTTCAGCTTCGTAGGTCGAATGCGTTGTAAGTAAAATTGTCCGATTTGTTTTCTCAGCTATTAGTAAGTCCCAGAGTTTTTTTCGGGCAGCTAAATCCATTCCCGTACTTGGTTCGTCGAGCAAAACGTACTTACTGTTTCCGCAAAGAGCACAGCAGACACTCAGATGGCACTTCAAGCCGACTGTTAGTTCCCGCGTAAGCACATCAGCCATACGATCCAGATCCATAGCGCTCAGATACCTTCGGACCTCGGCCTTTAGAGATTCACCACTTAGGCCCTTTAAACGGCAGTAAAAAATGATTTGATTCGCCACAGTCAGATCTGGAAAAAGGATGTTATGGTGCAAACTAACACCCATGTTGAAACCAGCACCAGCGAGCTTTGTCAAAGCCATGTCTTTAATATGCACTTCACCCGAGCTAGGGAGAAGCAAGCCAGCGATAATAGAAA
The DNA here is from genome assembly GCA_922984085.1 of Sicus ferrugineus. Taxonomy (NCBI): domain Eukaryota; kingdom Metazoa; phylum Arthropoda; class Insecta; order Diptera; family Conopidae; genus Sicus; species Sicus ferrugineus. Next base: position 3,287,185 of record OV277352.1, read on the forward strand.
GAAGCGCCGTTTTTCCAGCGCCGTTGTGTCCCATAATCACGGTTATGTCGCCTTCGTATGCACTGAACGTTATATTCTTAAGTATGTGAGTTCCGTAATACCGTTTGCTGATGTTGACCACTTCGATTCCGATTTTTTTGTATTCGTGGTTTATTTCGATGATTTTTGTCTTCCCTAGCCTTGACGTATTTGAAGTCTTCACGGTTAGTGTACCACCGACTGGTTCAGACATTTTGAATAGGGACCTATACCAGCTCTTTAGCATTTTGTATAATTTGTGAGTGCTTGCTTCAAAGTAAAGGCTAATGAGCGTGTAGACAAGGCTGAGGATTATCAAAATTATGGCCGAAGTTCCGGCAGTAAGAGTATGATCAGCGCCCACTTGACGCCACATGTTATACCACTGAAGGCCACTGTCCAGCTTCTCTAATTTCACTATCGCGTCGAAGAGGAACCCCATGGTGGTGTTCGAGAAGATGACCAGTAGCATTTTCTGTACGAATGAGTGCGGTAGCTTCGCTAACATGAAGGGCAAATACGTGAAGAACCAGAAAAATGTAACCACTATGACTGCGATCAAGGTTCGGTTCGTCAGAGAGGAGATCAGAAAGCAGAAACTCATGCTAGCTATTCCATAGGATACCAAAACAAAGAACAGCGCCGACCAATTACTCTTGTTGCAAATGCCGAATCCGTCGCTCCAGTGCACCTGATGGAAAATAGGGAAGTAGTGAGACGTCTTACAGTGTTTTCCTGAATACGAAACCTTGAGTATCATGGTAACTGGTATCGTGGCTAGAAAAATATTCGTAAAGCCTTTTATGAACCATGTAAAGAAGAGAACCTTGTTCCCAATGCCGAGCAGCTTTAGGTTTTCATCTATGTATGTCTCCTTCTCTCGTACAATAGACTGTGGGAAAGGCAATAATTTTGAAATGGCTCGTTAAAATTCATCGCAACATGTTGTACCTTTGTAAAGTTGATGCACGGGTACAGGTATCCGATCAGTATAATAAGTGGTAGGCTTAAGTCGATGCGATCCAAAAGCGGGTCGAATCCATCTTCGCGTTCTGGAAAACGCTGGATTTTCACTTTGGGCAGTTTAGTGTTTTTGTTTTTCAGTTTTGTCTTTATGATGCTCATTGCGATGGCATGCTGTAGGGACACAAATCCCTCGCGTATGTAACCTAAGTTGCATCCATCGTTGTCAATACATATAACTTCGCTTCTTCTGCGGATATCGAACAATACGTTTGTATTCCAGTCCTCCCCGATAAAGGTGTCGTTGTAGAATCTCAGTTCGCTGGGAAAGACGAGTGCATATTGAAGGTATTCCGAAGTTTCGTCCGAATAAAAGTTGACGCCGGCAAAGTGGTGTTCCTTCAGTATGGCGGCTCGCAAATCCTCATTAGTCTTGTAGCCCTCTATTTTAAAGTTGCTCAAGTAATCCGAAGATGCAGTTTTCATAAGTACTTCATAGTAGGCTGTGTTCGGTGCAAAGGCTAGTACCATTTTTGGGAGAAAGCTACATGTTTTGTCCCTGCAATTGTTACCCTTTCGAAGATACTGATACTTCACATATCTTACTTCTTTCTCACCTTTCTTTCTCAGACAACATATCTCTCCTTAACATCAAATTGCTGACCGTATCTCTGGAATTTAAGGAAAATCTTTAGATGCGCGGAAAACAATGATATGAATGCGCACTCTGACGTACTTCCATTGCTCCTCCAAATCGATGGGCTCAAACTTCACCACACCGATCTGCTCCACTTTGACTATGAACCTCAAAATGATTAAAATAATGGTGGAGAAACTAGGCGTAAGCAGCGATATGAGGGTTTGCCGTCGGTGATTCCACAGGACGTTCCAATTCTTCCATGAGATCAGAGAAATTTTGCCCCAGGTGGGGAGACCCGATTCCGACATTATTATTGTTTAGATAAAATCTTTAAAAGAGAAATTCGAATTTGACAAATACGAACAATACACATATCCATTTTGATTTTTCAAAAGTCACGTAAAATATCGTGTAAATCAGATATGTTGTTCCTTTGAATTCTTTCAAGAGTATCAAGTAGTTATAGGAAGGTATAAAACATGAATATTGCAGAGAAGAAATCGTATAGTTATAAGTTAGGAGTGTATATTCTCTTCTCGAAGTGAGATTGTGTGTCTAGCAGAAAGCTGACCGTTGTCTTAAACAGCTGTGATGGGTATATATTTGGCATTGACAGACATAATAATATTTCCTCTTGCCAAATTCGTTGATTGTTCTCTAAATGAATTTTTAAACTATTGTACTTTATCTGTTTTCCAATTCTTTGTAATCCTACTCCATTTTGTTCTATTGTATTCTTTTGTATGCTACTATTTTCTATTCTATTCTAGATGATTACTGGAAGATGACGTAAAATTGAAATTATAACACAACCTACAACATATTATTTTCTTACTAATGTTGTAAAAATGTCTATAAGAATTATTTTACTTGTACAATAAATATGATTGCTAAATAAACTGTATTAACAAAATAAATTAGCAGTAAAATTCGTCCTTTTTAACTTTATGTGTTTCCCTTTTCATTGGATTTCTCTATATGTTCTTGGAAACAAAATAGATTAATATAAATGTTCTTGGAAAAATTAAATTATTACATAAAACTTCGTAGGATTGAGATTATCTGATTATGAGAAATAAACGCAAGTCCGATTTTTTTGAATATATTAATTCAATTCATATTATATTATTCATTTCATTTCATAAGTCTATCCATATATAAAATCCTCAATTTCTAATTCTTAAATTGTGAATACATTACGGTCATTTTTTTATTCTTCCTTCCTTCCTTACTTTTGCTTCACCTCCTGGTCGGTGACGTAGCGCACATAAATCACCGGATTTGTCACGTTTTCTGGCGGCTTCTCAAACTCATCCATATAAGAACAGGCGATGGCCAGAGTACTGCCATCGTCGCTGAAGTGCAGCGAGGTGATTGAAGTATCGTACTGATGGAACTGGCAGAGGCGCTTCTTGTTGAATCCATCCCAAATGTTGACGAGGCAATCGGAACCGCCAGTGGCGAAGGTATTGTACACCTTGTGGAAGCTAATAGCATTCACCGGATAGATGTGCTCTATATTGTCCTCCTTGTTGCGATGACACTTAAAGGCGAACTTACGCTTTTGCACCTCTGGATCGGGGTCCAAGTACTCCACCGCTACGCGTCCCTCAATGGAAGACATCACGTAACCCTCTTTATTAGGAAAGATACGTATGCAGCGCGTTTGATACTTAAGCGAAGATTCACGCTTCATAAGGTACTCCTCCATTTTACGCAGATCCCAAATGAGAACCTTGCGGTCGGAAGTGGCCACCACAATCTTTTCGTCATTGACTGACATGGAGTAAACTTTGCCATTACTCTGCTCGTAGCTGCCGACGCACCGTTTCTCGCGCAGATCCCACAGCTTTACCGTTTTATCCCAGCTGCCTGTAAGAATTCCATTCACGCTCTCAGCGTACTCTACACAGCGTATGGGGTCGTCGTGAGAACCGATGACATTCTCCGTGTGCGTATTCACATCGAACAATCTTAGTTGGTTATCCAATGATCCGCTGACTACATGTACGATGCTCTAAGGGTGAGAAATTCGTCTTGCAGTGATTCTATTCTTTCAGAATAACAAGGAATGCATTCCTGCCGGGTTGCAGCGATCCCCTGCCGAACTTACCATAAACGCCACGTCCAACACAGGAGCGTCGTGCACAAACTTCTGTCGCATTGAATTGTTCACTACATCGTAGAATCGTACCGTTCCATCCCAGGAAGACGCGACTAGGTACTGATTAGTATCGGGACCGAATTTCACGGCCGAAATGGCGTCCGCTGGCGAATTGTTTAAACTTACTTCGGTTGGACGCACCATAGTCATATGTGAGGGTTTTTGTTGAATCACAAAGAATGATTCAATTGATATTTATTTATTTCCCTTTTCAACTTGCACGAAATTTACGAGCTTCACTATAACTTTGCCGTTTTTTAAGCAAAACAAAATAATGACATTCAGGGATTTGCTAAATCGAGAGCGTTCGCTAGCATTCAGATTATATTTGTAGTCAAAATTGTAATCACGTTTTTTCAGAAAACGTTCTTCGGTGTTACACTATCAGTCAAAAGAACACATTTCTATTTTTTGTGGCTTTCGCTGTAAAAGCAGTAGCAAAATAACGTAATTAATGGTCAGCCGACAGGCCTTTGTAATGGAAGACGGCGTTGTTTGCGATTAAAAAATTTTGGTTTAAAAAATTATTTGTTAATGATTCCCGCAGTATTCACAATTGTTTATGCTCCATAATCGTCTAAACAATGGACATGACAGATAACAGCAACAGAGTTCACATACTGCTGCTTAATTTTTAATATGTATTTGTCGCCATCTGGCGGGCAGTAGCCATGTTTGGTCTACAGACACAGGCCAACACAGACGATATATGTGCGAGTGATTCCAAAAATTTTTGTACCATACGAAAAATTCTTTCTTTTATTTCTATATTCATATCTGTTTTTATTAAATCAAAATTCAACTATTTATAATTGAAGATTATGCATATAGTTTTGAAAAGCATTCCAATTTACATGATTATTTATTTTTCTGTTTTCAATTAACTTCCCATTTTTCAAATATCATTCCTTGAATTAAATTCATTAATTACATCGGTACGCCACCACACATTTCAATTTCAATTGCGAATATTTCTAAGCATTTATAGAGTCTAGAGTCGATGCCAATATTTGTTCCTTGCCATCATCAGTGGTACTCAGAGCAATGGCAAACTGAGCCAAATAATAAGTGGACATAATCAAAAGCTATAAAAATCCATATTAATGTCATGTAAAAATGTATATAATTTTCTTGTTTACTCTTGCATATGGGATTTTCACGATAAATCGGTCGATCGCAATCATCGCGTCGGAAATTACAAAGAGCCCACAACCAATGGCACAAAATACACTGAGAAAGTCTTTTCTATGAGCTCCACGTGACAATGCACGCCAGCACATGGTCAGCAGAAGCATCGTGTATATAGGAAGACCCACAACGAGCACCCCGTCTAAATGCCTGAAGAACAAGCCAACCGCTAAAATCAAATTGGACCGATAAAATGAGAGATTAAATTACATCTGAAAATTTCAATTTACCGACTGCACCGAGCAAGTAGAGAATTATGCCAATCGTCAATTTCAGGGGCTTCCAACCGAAGGCAGTTATATAGCAGGCCTGCGCTGAGGCAAATGTTGCCATACCAAGTGCGAACAGATCGATATTGAGCAAGGCATCGCCGATACAGGAAATGAGAAGACCCAAGAATATACGTTGTGAATATAGATAGCTGTTAAAATATAGTCATGCTTAATTGGATGCAGTGCATGAGAATATTTCGAGCTATTTGGTCACCTTTTATTAAGCTGAACGCCTTTCAAGAGTATATAAAGGTCAAGGCACACAATCGGGGCGCATTTTAGTACGGTCGTCCAGAGTTCACTGTGGAGATCATGGTCGAGTGCAAAATAAATGGTCACAAAACCGAGAAAAGGTACCAACATAAAGAAATGTGATGTTAGCTAAATTATAAGAAAAAACATTTATTAGTTATTAATAGAGTGTGAATAGGTAATTCTTAGATATGAAAAGTTTTAATGTTTAGAATGATGAGTATTACATTTTTGGGTTGCTAAAGGTAGCCTAAATCGCATTTCAAAGAACCTTTCTTACCATGTAAAGAAATACTCGTATATTGACTTCTACGGCATCAAGAAATAACGATTTCCCCAGAAGAACAGATTTACATTTTAGATAGTTTTAAAAGTTATACGATTTTGCTCCCTCAGCCACTAGAGAGACTTTTTAAACCGGAGCAATCAGAGGGACATATTGTCGGTTGACGGTTTGTGGCGCGTGCGGATTAACGCTCCATAGGATAATTCTCAAAGTTATTCTTAAAACTTCAACACTGTCGCATATAGTGATTGAAAGACTTTTCTACTAACACCTATTTTTGAACTGTGAAGCGTATATGAACTCTGGTATATGAACTCTTATACGAATGGTATTTGAATCGCATTTTTATAGAGTACATAAATAAGTTTTGTAGAGTTGAGATTACAAAAGAAAAAGCTGATAAGAACCCCGATTATTTCAAGTTCAGTCTAACTCATAAATGCCGGTGCATTTTATATATTTAATAATACAATATTTTAGGGTGTTTTTTTAAGATACAGGTTTTCAAAGCAGAGCGGTGTGATGTAATGTGCATCGAAAGTGCATAAGTTGTAAATACTTACGCGCAAAATTAATTCACTCATATTTGAAATACTTTATTTTAGAGCTTTGATTTAAAATTTAAATCTGTAAAAGCTGCACTAGAAAAATAAAAGGCTATAAATTTATATCTTTCTCTGAGAGACTTTATTATTAAAATTAAAATAGTCCGACAGAACTGGACTAAACGAGGCACTAAACGGTTCTGAGAGAGGTGAAATATTCTGCTGAAATTATTTTCCTTTCGATACATATAAACCGAGATAACACTTTATCAATAACATTTGGTATTTATAAACACTAAAAGTCGTACAAAGAAATTAACTCTAATATTGAGAAGGAAAAATAGGTTATAATTTTTGATTTGATGAAATTAAAAACTGCCTTAAAAAAAGACTTTGAAATAGAAGAAAACTTATAGGGCCTCTATGATTTGAAGTGGAAGACCAAATCTGAATTAGAGCTAAATTTAAATTTCTATAAATGCTTTTCAGTTGTCATCATATTGGCACTTCGTCATCATTCATTGTTTCGTCCTTACATCCGTCAATGTATCAATGCCAATGTTATTTTTCCTTCTTTTCGAAACTGTTTCGAATAACTCCAGAACCATTACTACGGTTCGGAACCGAGAGTTGGGACTGCTTTGGTGACAGCTTGAGTATCCTGCATTCGGCAGCAGTGCTCAGAGCAATAGCGAATTGAGCTGCATAATACGTGGACATGATCCAGATCTAGAAGTAGCGATTGTAAAAGTTTCGTTTTAATTTGCAGCAAATGTTGCTTACTCTTGCATGCGGTATGTTAACGAGGAACATGTGGATCGCTATCAAGCTGTCGGAGAGTACAAACAGCAAACTACCTACGGCACCGGATGCACTTAGGAAGTCCCATTTCGTTAACGCACGCGTCAAGGCACGCCAACACATGGTCAGTAGGAGAGCCACATAAAGGGGCAGCCCAGCCACCAATACGCCATCCAGTTGCTCAAAAAGTACTGACAGCACTGAGAAAGGATTAATCAGGGGGGGAGAAAGGATTAAAAACATTCAAACTTACGTATTGCGCCTGCTGTATAGAGCGGTATACCAACCACCAACTTCAGCGGCTTCCAACCAAAGGCTGATATGTAACAAATCTGAGCCACTGCAAAGGATGTCATACCATGCGCGAAGAGGTCAGTGTCGATATTGAGAAGCGCATCGCCGATGCAGGAGAATATAAGACCCAATAGAATGCGCTGTGAACAATGATAGCTGCTCCAGGAAGAAGACGACAAACAAAACATTCTGTATTTAGAGAATCAATTCTAGGCGAAAATATTACCGCTCGGAAAAGTCGAAGCCTTTGAGATACATATAAAGCATCAGCAATGCGATCGGTGCACATTTAAGTGTCGTAGTCCACAATTGGCCCTCAGCATCTTCTATAATTACAAAATACACTAGCAGGGAGTTCAAAAATGGAGCTAAAATCACAATCTGCGATCGAATCTATAGGAAACGATAAGATAAGAAAGAAAGTAAACCAAAATTAAGACAATTATAAAGCATTCTTAAATAACAAAAAAAAAGAAACTTTAAGCTTTAAACTTTAAAAATTAAATTAAAGGAGTGAAATTTTACTCTCACATAAACAAAATGAAATAGCGTGTAAAATTGTACTTCAATTTTTGGATAAATCTTTTCATTCGGCTTTTTTGATAAACATAATGCAAGTAAATCGAATTACAAAAGCTTTTATTATTATGTTACATATATAGCTGATTCTTGATAATGTTAATTGAAAAAAGTTGTTTTGTTCGATACATAAAATTTATTACAGTCACTTACGAGCAGCCTCACGCTGAACATATTTTAATCTTCGTTGTTGTTGTTTTCGGTATTGTGTTTATATTTATTATAGCTAAATTAAGTTTTCTTTCGATTTTGATACCAATTGTATTCCGGATATTTTTATATATGTTTTTAATTAACTCGGCAACAAATTACAAACGTTTTTAATTAACCAAATTAATTTTTACCAAGTTTTTTTATTTATTACTTTCGAAACAATTTAATTTACACAAAAATAAACAGACAAGCGGTTGTCACACGACCTCGACATTCTACAATCTCAACGAAATGTGCGCAGCCGACACTGAGTGAAGTCAAAGCACCGCCTGTGAAAGCTTCGCTGGAGTCTCTCTCGGGTGGCGCTTTTCAGCAGGGTGCACGTTTCAGTGTAATTCTGTAGCGAAAAAGTAGTAAAAAGAAGCCAGAAAAAAAATCCTTTTTTGATTTTGTTGTATAGAATTTTCTTTTTTAAAGTAATTTGTACTTAAATTGGTACTAATTTGATTTATATTGAATTTCAAACTCATTTAATTGGAAACTATTAAATAATTCAAATCCTTCCTTACAGCATCGACACCCAAAAGCAATTTGAAATTTTGTGGAATAGAATTCCACTTGAAAAAATTCTCCATTTAAAAGTTCTTAACACCAAAATATGCTATGATGCGTACTTAGATTTTATAAGATAGTACTTTAATAAAAGTATCAATTGTAAATTAAACAATAGCAATAACATCATTACAACGACTTGTTGAATGTTAGGAGAGAGCTTACGAAAAGCTTTTGCCGGGTTTGCTTCGATAAAAGCTGCGTTAAAGTTTTGTAAAGAAAAGCTCATTGTGGCGCGTGCCAGATATTTGAAGAGAATGTTTGAGGAAATAATTAAGTTAGGATAAAAAGGGAAAAAGCTTTTTTCAGTACAATTTGTAGTTTCGTTGCATACCGTTTGTTGTAAGTGGAAAAAGTTAGTTGTGTCATTAGAATGTTGAATAAAAATTGCAAAACAATGTTGAACTTTTGTCGGAGCAGGACTTCTTCTTGAATTTCTCGAAGCACTACATTTTATAGATACATTTATTTGATAATAGTTTATGCTGAAGTGTTAGTTTGGCGTTAGAATTACAGTTAAAAACTTTCTCGGAACAAATTCTGTATCCACTGAGGAAAAGTAGAAACTTCGGGATATTTAAAGCTAGCAATTGACCTCATTTCTTCATCACCAACATTTATTCAAACTGAAAATTAGGTTTAAACTGAAAGTGAAGTTAAAACTGTGGATTAAGTTTTTAGTAGCTTAAAATAAAGAAATAATAAATGCTTCACTTTTTTGTGGAAATTCCTTTGTTTCTTCCTCTGTTCTTGTTTTTTCATCTCATCTTATAATTTTGAGAAAAAGCAAAGACCTTCGATTTGCAAACCTTCCTTGTCACCTTGACAGAGTCATTGGCTACTCAAACGAGCGCAGGCACACATAATCGCACTCTGGCACACATCCTCACGCTTACACACACACACCCACACCCGGATTTTTTACAAATCATTTAAGCTCAATGTTGGAACTTTCTTCTTTATAGTATTGTCAATTTCAGGGTTGCACAAGCATAAAGCGAAAGTATATCCTAAGATGGCGTGTCCTTTTTTCCGTCGAGCCGATTCATTGACGCGACAACCTTCAGTTGCCACTGAGTCGAGTCACACCTGGACGCTCGAAGATGACGAGTTGTCCGATGATGCGTTGACGTTGAGACATCTGCAGACGGCAATTCAGCTGTTGACAGCGCCATCGGTGAGTTGAAACCGTTGAAGTTTTTATTTTCTTTCTTTAACAGTTCACAACAAATTTGTAGAACGAAGATCTAAATACAGCTGTGACTGCATTGATCGCCAAATACAGCCATATTTGGCCTAATATTTCCAAGCTGTAAGTATAGCATTCCAAAGTTATCCCACCATCAAGCGATCCAGCGCTTCCCAAGTGATTTCCACAACTGATTTGGCGCAGACCATTATATTTGTATGTTATACTTTCAGCAAAATTGATCTGGGGACTTTGAGGAGCATCCCTAATTACGACTACTTGAGTGACATACAGGAGATCCTGCTGGAAATGGATGAAGCCAGCGCCAGCGAAATCCTAGTACTGCTGGGCGAAGAGTTGATTTCCTCCTGCTGCACTGGCATCATAGAACGAGCCTTTAGATGTCTCGGTACAGATTTGCAGGAGTTCTTGGGCTCACTGGACGGCGTCTACGATGTGCTTAAGTTGCAGGAGGTACCCTCTCCCTCTCTCCCCCCCCCTTCCATTTAATGAAGCACTTGTAAGTTATACAGCGGAATTTCTATACCACAGGAAGACGTCACCGACACTGGGTTTGTGTGTGCCGATGATGGCGAGTTGATATTCACCTCGGAACGCCCGGTCATCGCTTGGTTGCTGTTGGGCTCCCTCAAGACTTTGACTCGCATGCTGTACAACGTGTTGGTCAATATCAAGATCGAGCCCGTCGAGGGTGATGCACGTCGTTATCGTTATCTGTTCTCCGTTGTACAGGAGCCGACCTGTGAGTCCTGTACGGAGGTGGTCAAGTGCGTCGATCTGCCGGTGCAGCGCAACAATCCCAGCAATGCGGCCGATCTTTCCATCAACATGAGTACCTTCTGCAAGGCTTTTCCCTGGCATTTCATTATGAACGAGAGCCTAGAATTGGTGCAATTGGGTGAGTTGGGGCGGTGGCCCACTAGAAATGCCATTCAAATAATCCTCCACTCCTGCAGGACGTGGTTTCAGCAAGCTCTATAAGCCCTATTTGGTCGAACACGGTTGTCAAGCTGTCACCTACTTTAACTTTAAGCGACCCAAAGGACTTTCGTTGAATTTCCGTGATATCGTGCGTCGCACTTATACGCCTTTTCTGGTGGCTCTAAAAAATCCGCCAGGTGTGAAGGAGTTTTCCGCTGAGGTTACGTCTCAAACATTGAGTTTTGTATCCGTTTTATACATTTTGTGTTCCCATACGTAAACAGGGTCTCGAAATCAAAGGTCAAATGGTTTTCTGTCCCGAATCGAATTCATTGCTCTTCATCGGCTCGCCTTTTATAGACGGCCTGGATGGTCTGACCTGCAATGGTCTCTTTATCTCTGATATACCGCTGCACGATGCTACGCGTGAAGTAATTCTGGTTGGTGAGCAGGCGCGCGCTCAGGATGGTCTGCGTCGACGCATGGACAAGCTGAAGTCTTCCATCGAAGAAGCTAACGCAGCCGTCACCAAGGAGCGCAAGAAAAATGTTAGTCTCTTGCATCTGATTTTCCCAGCTGAGATCGCCGAGCGTCTGTGGTTAGGCGCCAGCATTGATGCCAAGACCTATCCCGATGTTACCATACTCTTCAGCGACATAGTCGGCTTCACCAGCATTTGCTCACGCGCCACGCCCTTCATGGTCATCAACATGTTGGAAAGTTTGTACAAGGATTTCGATGAGTTCTGCGATCTCTTCGATGTCTACAAGGTGGAGACCATCGGTGATGCTTACTGCGTCGCCAGTGGGCTACATCGTGCCTCGATCTATGATGCTCACAAGGTCGCTTGGATGGCCTTGAAGATGATTGCCGCTTGTGCGAAGCACATAACGCACGATGGTGAACAGATCAAGATGCGCATCGGCCTACATACGGGTACCGTGTTGGCCGGTGTAGTGGGACGCAAGATGCCACGTTATTGCTTGTTTGGCCACAACGTCACGATCGCCAATAAGTTCGAGTCGGGCAGCGAGGCATGCAAGATCAACGTGAGCCCAACAACTAAGGAGTGAGTGAACTACTGGAAGAATGTGCCGATGAGCGACATCTAAGCTGGTATTTATATAATTTTCTCCCTTTAGATGGTTGATAAAGCACCCAGGCTTCGAATTTGATCTACGAGCTCGCGATCCTAGCTGCCTCCCCAAAGAGTTTCCTAACGCTGGCAATAGCACTTGTTACTTCCTGGAGAGCTATCGCCATCCCACTATGGAAGAAGGTCTTCCTCTGGTAGAACATATTAAGGCGGCTATGAAGATCATATCGACTTCGGGAGATGTTTAAACAAATAATGTTTATATTATCTGTTATTATCTGTTATCGGTAGTAAGAGTATATCGCGGAGGATTTTGGGGTATGACGGTTCGGTTTGGAAAAGACTTACAAAGATAAACAGGATCAAGACGAGGAAAAATGTAGGAAAACAATTTGTATCCTGATAAGGAAATTATGTCAAGCTGTGTGAAGTAGGCTTCCACTAAGTGCAACATTTTTCCGAATCGCTTTTAACTTGGATGTGAAAGGAAATATAAACGAAATCTTTTGAAATATTCCTAACTTTATTATATAATAAATAATTAAGAGTAAATATCAATAAAATTAAACACAAACTCAAGAAACATAAATTAACTCTAATAAGTTAAAGTCTCAGAGGATCGAGATATATTATTTTAAAGTACATTTAGCTGCATTATGATGAATTCAATGGCAAAAATTGGCCCTTTTTTTTAAATGTCTTAAAATTGGCAATGAACAGCAAACAGTTTCATTTAAGTGACAATTTTGCCATTGAATTTGTTATATAAAAATCCCAGATTTATACTAAAGTAATGGAAAAAATTCTTACATACTTAAAGTTAAACATTTAAAATTCATCGTAGACAGTGTAAAATTTGAATTTAGTACTTTTGAGTTAACTTGTCACGTAATAGATAAACACTTGTAAAGTCTTTAGACGACTTCTTTAGGCAACTATATAGCTCGTTGGCCATATCGCACCTACCGAAAGGAAGAAGTGCATTAGCAGTGTGTGTACAGCTACGAACTGCGGCTTTATTTTGGCTTGTCAACTCCTGAGCTTCTTTAAAGCTACGAAGAATTTCAACTGCCTGTTAAGTAACCAAACAGGACATATTAAAATCCCAATAATCTCAGAGGTCACGCTCTTGGGAAGCGTCGAAATACGTACATCCAACCTTCCGTATCCATCAAAATAGCGAAAATGCTTAAAGATGCAGTGCAGTCTACATTTGAATGAGAGGACAAAGGGAACATCTGCCGACTGGCTGGATACTTCAGAAGCGTCGTCCTTTTCCGCATCACAAAATTCAACAGCCGTTTGGCCAAAGGGTTTCGAGTATGGCGGCTGTAGAATTTAAATTATAATGAAAGTTACAATATCCAGAAACACTCTTTGTTGTACTATATATGTACATATCTATAAACTGTGTCCGGGTAAGCAAACATCAAGAAATCTACGAGTTGCCTGCAACTACGTGTTAAAGTCATCCATTTCTTATAGTAGGACTGACAGGTACCGGACAGCCACTCGTCCAAGTTTACATTTGTCAAGCAGTCGTCACTGAAATCTTCCTCAATATTTTCCCAAAATTGATAAAGTTTCTCCGACTGACAGAGAGTTTAAATCATACCAAATCCTGCCATTTCTCTAAGCCCTACTCACATCTAAGCCTCGGTTTACCAAATGAATTAATCCAAGTTTCTCCAAAAAGCATTTAATATAGCAGTGGGTTTCATGATCATCTGGATAGGTTCTGTTGGCCCAAAGGTCTCTTAAGGCGCTCTCAACATTGAAACCAGAGTCATTTTGGCAGCGCGCCTCCGCATAACGTATGTCCTCGGGGGTCCAGAGGTTGGTAAGATCGATTCGTAACCCCACCTATATTCGAGGAATATAGCGAGAATTTTTGGTTATATTTCAGCTGGATGTAGAACCGATAACACAGGTTTCAATTACCATATCGTGTTTATGCCATGTTGGTATGATTCCTATTTCCGCAGTTTTTACTAACACGACAAACTGAACAATGATGGTGAACCATGGGGATATTTTACTGGAAGGGTTCGAATTTGCACTCCAAAGTCCCATTATGCGATTTTGATAAATCTGAGTTTACGCTGAATTTAAATTTGTGACACAATTGAATATATTTTCTGAATATAGCAAGAATTACTATGATGTAAAAAAAAGTGTGAAGTAATTATAGTACGAGTATTTTATTCAGTTTTATATTCCCCTATTATTTTAACGTTATTTTGTCATCAACAGATAGAACATCGAAAATACTTGCAGATAAAATAATTTGTAGTTGTAGATTTAGTTATTAAAGAGTTAAATTGAAGTTTTAAAGGGAAAATATATTCAATTCTAACATTGACTTTGGACATATCAGATATTTATGGAACTTATTCGAAATCGTGCTCAGTAAATCAAAATAAATACACATCACAGACTTTTTGTATCACCAATAAAATTTTCTAATAATATTTATCAACTACATTTGATAATTGTATGGAAAACATTCCGTACAACTTGCACTGTTGATTGCTATCTAAGTACAACTCTACCAATTAAGTGTCACGAAGTATCTGTAAAGTAATTAGTGACTCCAGACCGCGGAATGATAAGAGGGCAACGATTTCTGCAAACTCGAACTCGCACAGTTAATATTTAACTGATGATACTTTTACTCATTTCAAACTGTGTCCGTACCTCTGCACAGCCAAGTATATAAAAGCTCTATATTCTTTTTTATCTAAAGATTGAAAAAAATCTGCTGATAACTTTCAGAAGGAGAGTAACTGGAATAGATCGTAACTATTAACTTTACGACGAATACCGAGAGAGTGGAAGAGAATCGAAAAGCAGTTGTAGATAGAATTGCTATCAAAATATTGCTATCAAAGTATGTAACAACTTACTGGTTTGATTAATCATGTGTCATGTTTGTGCCATCACGGAGCACTTTGTACCTTGGGACTGAACCACTCTCAAAGTTAAAAAAAGAATAGAGCAAAGTTTGCTCTATCAATTTGATCGGTAGACACTTTTGTGGGAGGAATTCTTGGGGTACCGAACTCACTTTGCATCAAAACTACGACGAAGTTCCGTTTCAGAACTTCGTCTACCGATTCTACCGGAGAAATTTGTCGATCAAGTTCCCACAAAATTTGGGCTGAACTACCCTGGGGTTAACCCAAAATCGTGACGGGGACGAAGTGATTTGAAGGGGTTTTTATATCTCGCACGTGTTTTCGATTGCGACTTGGCGAAACCGATGATTTGAGGAAATTAATTGCAATGGAAACATCACATTTACTGATGATTTGAGTGATTTAAATAGGATTTGAACCGTAAAGTCAATATTTAATTCTGTTATTAAAGGAATTTATTACTTCTACATATCGTTACACACTTAAATAACGTACAACTTTGGCTTTGATATTTTTTTAGTAACTCAATCTATGCTATATATTTTATATATACTCATGTTTGTTAATATGCATCTGCAAAAAGCAAGAAGTCCTCTTATTTTATGTATCTTTTCTAATACGAAATTATAACTTCCACATCAGTTCAGCGAATCAATTGGGGACAATTTAAGCGCTGGCAGCTTTCCTTGCTTCCTCCTGCTTCTTCTTAATGTAAGCCTTCACCTTGTCACCGATTTTACTGGCCATCAGACATCTGTGGCCGCGGAATGCCCACACATCGTTGGGGCTGCCCTGCTCGTTCTTGTCGACGCAACCCTCGGCGATGGCCAGCACCTCGGACTCCTCCATATCCATCTTGAATTGTTTGGCCAGACGGTCCGTGTGGTAGCCCTCTTTGGTGCAGAAGATCTCCATTTTCACGGCAGTGCAAAGCAAATACTGGCGCACCGGCTCCTCGTCGGGGAATTCGAACTGCTTCATTTTTGCGATGAGTTCCTCGGTCAGTGGGTGTTCCTTAAGGCATTCGGTGCGAATGACTTTTATTTCTTCGGTGGTTTTTGGTTTCCAATCATCATCGGCGTGGACCTGCAATGGTCGAGTTAAAAAAAAAAAGAGAGTTTATATAAATTTTTCGTTTACGATTAGTTTCAATGCGAAAAATCTCAGATAAACGATTTCGAACTGAGCTATAACTTCTAGTATTGTTAAAATTATTGATATTTTCCTTAACAAATGCTATCAGATCTAAATTTTTAATCTTCTGTTGCTCTTTGAACTCCATTTGGAAAGAAAAACTAAGTGAGCAAGGATTCGTTGTTAAATTTTCACCAAAGCCGGTCCATTTTAATTTGTTTTGATTTTATTAATCCGTCGTATTACTAACCAAAGCTATGATGGCCAAGACTACTATTAGGATTTTCATGTTGTCTACTCTGTGGAACTCTAGTTTCTTCCCGGTTTAATCGACTACTAGTTTAGTTCCAAATACCGAACCCCATATTTATACCTTCTGGACGCTGTCGCCGCTCCGTTGTGGGCAGCGATTACCTCGCACATACGACGGATTGGACTTTACGAAGCGCGATTCTCGGCTCGAACACGATAATCTACGAGTAAAGCGAGCAGGTCAAGTGGTTTCTGAATACGTGCTCCGCTATGTCCGGCGTGTTCTGAAGATAAGGCATTTCTAAGATTTGAAGCGAAAGAGACAGTTGCATGTCTCGAGCGAGAGTTCAGCAATAAATGCTCGTAAATAGTTTCATGCGCTGATAAGACGGACGACGGACGACGGACGACGTACGACATCGCAGAACACAAAACACGTAGTTTGCATGTAGATCAGCTGCCACAGCTGGTTATCGGTGGTGGTCGGTCGGGATAGCTGACGAACCAAGTATATTGAAGCAATGTATTCGTAATATTTTTTTGCGGATTAAACTAATCGGTTAATAACCTTGTTTTGCTTTTAAGTTTGTAAAATTTAAGTTTATATTTTCATAATTTATGTACAATAAAATATAAGATGTCTTCTCTATAAAATAGTGAGCGGCAATGCTCAATTTTTACACGGAAATTTCCACATTCTGACTATCGTAATTTTTACAAAACAAGAAATAATCAATCCTGCTATCGCGTAATTTTTAGTAGGGAAAGATAACAATAAAACTGGGTGAGTCACGCCCACTTCTTTGTTTATAAATATATTACTGCATTTTATAACTGCTAAAAGATAAAATTAATGTAAATTTTCGCAATTAAATACTTTTTCAATCTTTTTTAATAGGTCGCCTAAAAATCAACAATATTAATGCAAAATTAATCACATTACACTATTTATCAACAATCCAGTTTAAACACGATTATTCCAGTTTAACCACGATTATTTCAAAATCGAATGCAGAAAAAAGTCACATTAAATTTCACATCTTTTGACAACTCATTTACTCTGCTTTGGTGTGTAAAAGAGAAAAGCTTCTTCTTCTTAGTTACTTTAATACGACGCCTGCGCCATCTATTGGCGTGTAGCTTCCTGCAAGCAGTAAACAAATTTACACAAATTTAAGTACGATGGCAACAAAAAATCTTATTCAGGAAGTTTCAACAATTTTCTCAATTTTCTCTTTTTTTCGTTTACATAACTAAAAATTGGAAATCTTCTCTATTATTATTACTAAAATTATAAGTATTAAAATTATTAGTTCATTGAAATTGTAGGAAAATAGATAAACAAAACTAAAATGATAAAACGATGAAATGGAAGAATAAATTTCCACATAAGCGGTTTTCTTCTCAACAAAATGTCAAATAATAGCAAAGATACACCCATAAAATTCTCACGCTACCTCTCGACTCTCGAATACTGAGTGGCATCTGCAAACGAGCTCCCCATCGGCACCTGAAGTGCGTGCAGCGTGCAGGTGCGACCTGAAAGAGTTCCTGCTTTTCTCTCATTCGATATTTATCTAGGAACCACAAACGATGCGCCACAAAAGCAAGAATTGGGCAAATAAACAAATATTTGAACTGATGGAGAGTCTAAAATGCGGACCTCAAGGATCGGAGTGGGTTACTTGAGACGCTATCAGGAGATCAGAGTATCGCTTACAGGCGCGGCAGACGAACAACGACGATGGAACCCCCGAACGATGGAACCCCCGAACGATGCAACCCCACGTCAGTGCGCAGGCAAGGCGAACGAAGGAACAAATCAAATGTAACAACTTCAATTGCGTAATAAACTGCTTATCTGGCAGATACAGAGAGCGTAATTGGCTCGACATTTTCGCAGATGAACAATGCGCGGCAAGAAACCGCACAAAAGACAGCAGATACTCGTATCTGGTAGCCGAGGCGACCGCACAGGTGAACAGTTGAGCTGAGAACGAAGAACGGAGAACTGAGAACGGAGAACTGAGAAGTGGGGGGCATTTTTTCGTATAGCAGATGAATGGCTGGATGGGAAGGGAAGAGTGTAGGAAAATATCAAATGTTGCCCGAGGGTAGATGTTACAATTTTTTCGTAATAAAAACGAGAATAGCTAGAGCAAAAAAAAAAAAGAGAGAACATCGAATTGGCTTCATTTAATGAAATGAATGGCCGCCGAAGTAAGAAAAAACAAATCCCTGGCAGTCAATAAGTTTTAATTAAACGCTCAGTTGTTGCCTCACTCAACGTTTTATGTGGCAAAAAGGTTTTTAAATTGAATCAAATAACATTCACAGCTGGATTTTGAAGCATTTTTAGGTCAGCTTTTCAAAACACACAGAGAGAGAGTCTGTAATTCCTTCAGGGGAAGAAGTATCACTGTTCTCATTTTCCAAAGATCCATCATAATCAGAGTCGTCATTACCAAATTATAGAGAAATAAAATTACCAGCACGAGCAATAAAAAAAACTGCAAGAAGCCTTTCGAACCCCTTTTCTGGATTCAGACACACCCTGTCACCGGGAACTATAATTAGAGAAGAGAGAAGAGGGGGAGAGAGAGAGGGAATAGAACTAATAACAGTATCGTCGAGTGGAAGGAAAATTCTACAAGGTATCACAAGTAGACCGTTCGAATTTCTATTGTTCTCTTCTCACTCCTCAACAAAGAGGCGTATTTTTATATACCCCAAAAAAAAAGCGTTCTCTCTCTCCTCACTTCGCTCTCTCCACACTTCGCTCTCTTCTCTTCTAAGTGGTGTAAAATATCGGAAACATTATTTACACAAAACAAACCCGCGATTAGCATCAGTAATCGCTAGACGACAGCAAAACAGCAAAAAAAAAAGGAGCCCTCGAGGCTCTGTAATTCTCCATATAATTTAATAATAATCTCGCTTTTGTTCGCATTCTGCAACACTTCGAATGGGCTTCGAATGGGCTTCGAATGGGCTTCGAATTCACACCCTTCACACAACTGAGGCGAAGTTATGATCGCTTCAAATTTCAAAGCAGGCACGGACACAAAATGCCTACAAAATTACATTTTGCTGGATTTGTATTTACTTGTGTGATACAAAAAAAAAGAAAAAAAATCGCACGTACTTCTGGCGTTCTGTGTGTCAAATGTCGCTGACATTTCCTGCCATTCGGAGACGTTAAGGAAGCGAGTGCTGTCAACGTTACGTCCTGAGATTCAGTGTTCTTCCTTCACGCAGTGCTAAGAAGTGTCAAATTATTTCATTCATCAAATAAGATGAAGAAAATCGGAATCGAAATCGGAGCTCGAGTGTCATTTACACCACGCAGCGGATATTTTTCTGCCTTTCAATTGCAAGACACGAGCAAAACGCGAGACGCCAGACGCCAGAGGGAAGAAGTAAAATTTGACATTGTCATTGCCATCGATGAACAGTCGTCGTCGTCGTCGTCGTCGTCGTCGTCAGTCGTCGTCCGCAATATCGATGACTGAGACTCTGAATGAGCACGAGCACGAGCAACCTCGTTGTTTGCACTTGACGAGAATGTCCATTAAGTTCTCGCACGGTAGGTGGCATCCAGCCTTCCAGCGCCTCTCCGCTCTCTGCTTCGATAGTGAGCGACATTCCCCGCGAGCGCAAGTAACGTGGAAGCCCGTTATGCAAATCAGTTCAGGCGACAACAACACACCAAGTAGTCGCTGCTGAGGATCGACAGCATTTTGTTGCTGCTGCTTGGCCTTCCTGTAAATAAAAGTTTTGTTTGTCGGCGGCTACAATAACGAAATGTTGATTAAAGCTAACAAATGCGAGAACCACCACTGAAAAGATTGAATTATGAAGAGCAAACAGGGAAGCGGACATCTGCCAATAGCAACAACAGCAACACCAACAACAGCAACAACACCAACAACAGCAACACAAACAACAGCAACACCAACAAATCTCAGTGAGCGACCGCATCGCTGGATATCCGTGCTCAAGTTCAGGCCAACTGAGGCTGAGGAATCTCGATGCTGAGCAGCCATGACTACCGACTTTCTGTTCTCTTTGTTATGGAAATGCGAACATTTTGGAAACCCGTTTCGCCTGAAAGTAGCAGCCGCAGTGCTTGCTACTTCATTGTTGTTGTTGTCTGTGATCAGCAGCTTATTGACCGCTCAGCGCTCAGGTGCGAGATGAACAGGGTGTCGTGTCGACTACATTGTAAAGGTAGTAAAAATTAAAAACGTAGTAGAAATTTAGTAGAAGTTACAATGACATTTCTCCACCTTCTTAAAATAAAAGAGGAATTTCGTCGTTTTTAGTGGCGACCTCATTCCAAATCTCTTTCCAAGAACTGAGAGTGAGAGAGTCGTTTTCGTTTGAAAGAGCAAAGATTGAGTTAGAACAACGAGTCAGACCCAGTGATGTTTTCTGCGGTTCAATTGAATTTACGGCACATCAAGTACGCTTTTTGGTCCCCATCAAGTACAACTTGAGATGAAGTACTCTTCCGTCTGAAGTACACTTTCGTCTAACAAAAAGGTACTCAGTACTTTAGCAGTACTAACGGCAACCCTGCGTTGTTTTCCGTTGCGATGACACAGCACTCGCAACTGTTGTATGCAACTCAACATGGAGAAAAATTCAATTCCATCGTGAACGTTAAAACACTTGAAAGTGTTGACAAATATTTATCATTCATTGGCCGCCTTATTATTTGATTTGGCCGCGAGTACAAAGAAAAAATTAATAAGCTGCTCAGCCGCTGCTGCTGCTGCGGTAACCGGTAACCGAAGATGACGATGAAGAATATTTTGTTAGCAGCCAAAATTTGGAAGTTTTATTTAAATATCGAAAAAAGAAAAACAGACGTCGAAGCGCCCAGTAATCAGTTATTTCGAGTGAAATGACATCAACAGGTGATGTTAAAGAGGATTTATTTTCTCTTTTTTTTTTTATAATATTTTGCTAAATAAATAAAAGAAAATGATATTTCTAATTTTAGAGATCCGCTTGATTTTGTCTTCTCCGAACAACAACAACAATTTTGTAGCGACGAGTTGTGCGATACAAAATGTCGAGATGAAATTCAATCGCTTTTAATTTGTATAAGAGCAGCAACAACAACTACTACTACAGCAACAACAACAACAACAACAACAACGACAACAGCAACAACGCCACCACCTACAGCAACAACAACAACCGCAATTATTATCACATGGCAACTCTGTCACTGTCAGCGACAACTCGACGACACTTGAGAGCGAAAAAAGTTAATTTATTTTCAAGTGCAGCAGCGGCTACAACAGCAACGAGAACAGCAACAGCAACGAGAACAGCAACAGCAACAGCAACGAGAACAGCAATAGCAACGAGAACATCTAAAACGTGTAATCTTTTTTATTTTTATTTTATTTAATCTTTTTATTTTATTTAATCTTTTAATTTTAATTGTATATTTTTCAGTTTAATTGATTTTAATCATTTTTTCTGTGCACAATAATTGTGAAATTATTTAAAAAGAGAAGAATGTCAGTTTTTGAGATAATCAAGGCAAGATATTTCAATTTGCCATCCTCGAATTTCAAAACCCCGCTTGGAAATTCGAACTTTTCTTCTCTGTGTCTTTCTGTGGTTGTTGTTGTTGCTGCTGTTGTTGCTGTGGTTGCTGCTGCAGCCGGAAATAAATTGTGTTTGTCTAACACGGCGTGAAATTGTATTTCACTTTGCAAAACTTCGCAGTGACTGCTGCGCCCCGCAAGCGCGTGCAAAGCGGAAGCGGAAGCAGTCGCCACCATCGCGCGAGAGATCGGAGCACGAAATGACTTTCTTCTGTTTCAAGATTTGGAATTCTTTTCAAGTTTCGCCCCCTCCTTCGCCTCCTTCTTCGCTTCCTCCTTCGCCTCCTTCGTTTCCCCTCTCATTCGCATTAAACTTTCCATCCGTTTTCGTGCGTTTAGTGTGACCAGCGTGAATTTTATATTCCAAAATTAAATGTTTACACGATGCAACAAATTTGAGAAGCTTTCAGAATTGAAAATTATAAATCCTCGTCGTTTCTAAATATTTATGAAGTCTTTAGAAAACTGAGTAGAATAAAATACATAAAACAACATAAATATTTGATTTTTGTCATTCACTCATTTTATTAATTTATTTAATTTATTTAATTTTTCATTCGTATGGCGTTTCAATATTTCGAAAGTTGTCAGCTGGTCACACCGCGTGTTTGTTGCAGTTTTTGCTATTTATTTGTGGTTGTTGTTGTTGTCGCCGCTGTCGTTGTTGTTGTTGGTGGCAGTTTGTTTCAATTACTTTGATTGCCTGCTGCCGCTGCTGGCTTTCATCTCTCGGTCGTTCTTACATCTGCTGTCGTCTGTCCGTCTCTCCGTCTCTCCGTCTGTCCGTCTCTCCGTCTCTCCGTCTGTCCGTCTCTCCGTCTGTCCGTCCGTCCGTCTGTCCGTCCGTCTGTCTGCCGCAGGACTGCTTGTTGTCCTTCCTGTCTTCGGGTTTCTTGTGTCTTTGCTAGCATTTCTTGACTGTCACCAGCAGACGTCGCCAGTCGCCACCGCATTCCGAGTTCATGAATATCGCGAGATTATTTCCATCTTCACAAGTCGACCGCTGAGATGGGAAAGAAGAAGAAGAAGAAGAAGAAGAAGAAGAAAGAAGTTCGAAATTAAGTTTTTCTCGACGATCAAAATTATCGTGGCAACTCATCGCAGGCTGATTAAAATGCAGCAAAAGTTGCAACTGCTAAAATCTCAACTTTAAAATCTTTCATTAGCTCGATAATGAGATTAAAAATCTGTTTTCTTTATTTGCGAAAAAAATCCCAAATTGGCATTTCAAAACGCGGCAACGACAACGAAAGAGAGACAAAAAAACATTTCAGTTCCAAGTTGTTCTCTCTGCACAAATTTACTCTCTTCAGAACTTCAGTTCGTCAACACTCACCGACAGCCACTCGCTACATTTGAAAATAACAGCAACTTAAATTGTTGCTGCTGCTTCGGTGGTTGTTGTTGCGTTCTCTGCTGCTGCTGCTGCTGCTGCTGCTGCTGCTGTTACTGAGTGTGTGTGTGGTGTGTGTGTGAGTCTGCAAAGAGCGAGAGCGGGAGATGCCATTCGAAGCTCCTCCTTGCAGTCGCCTCGAGGAGGCGGGATTAAATTCATCTCCACACACACACACACACATTCGACTCAAATTCGAAGCATAAACTTGTGTTGGCGTTTAATATTGTGAAGCTGCAAATTACATACAGACGTCTAAATATTTCTATATATTTTCGATTTTATACAGGAGAGCGAATGTTTCAATTATTTTGCAACATTTTAACAGGCCAGCGCGGACGCTGCTGCTGCACACGGACTTTTCGTCCTTTCGTCCTCAACCTCTACAGGAAATACTTTGTGTGAAATTCTTTTGTTGTTGTTGGTGTTGCTAATACGAAGCCGTGATCATCACAGAAAAACAATTCTTGCAACGACCTCGAATCCACTTGCACACACACACACACACACACCCACACACACACACACACACACACACACACACACACACACACATGCACACACGCACACATACACACACATACACGATTGCACTAGCGACCCACTAGAATATCGAACACAGTTTCAAAAATGTTCAGGTTGCCACCCCCCTCAGCTCCTCCAGCAGTCCACAGCATTCAATTTAAATGTCAAACATTCACATACTCGCACGAGCTCAAACGGCGCTACTCTCGCCAACACTAACAACAACAACACATCGGTTTCCGGCGGCTGACGCGCTGCTCTGCAAAGCCACTCAACACACAAGCCTGCGCTGAAAAGCTTGCAGCCGCGCGCTCTCTCTCTCTCACTTAAAATTGTGTGGGCGACCGGCGCCATTTTGAAAAACACGCTCATTAAAACTGAGAGTGCAAAACGTACGTGTGAGTGGAAATGATTGTTAACGAAAGAGACGAAAGTATGGAGAAATTATATGAACGAAGAGTAGTAGTTGTTGTTGTTGTTGCTGTTGAGAAAGTTTCAAACGGCTTTTTTTTCTTCTCATCGAAATGTGTGAATTTATAAAGTTTATTCAGTTATTTATGCAGTGTGTGTGTGTGTGTGGGTGTGTGTTTGTGTGTGTGTGTGTGTGTGTGTGTAAACTTATGAACGGTGCAACTAATTGCAGAAATTTTATGCAAATTTTTACCCGTGCAGAAGAAGAGAAATTTACATGATTTTAGTTTTTAAAAAAAGAAATTTCAAATATTGGAATCCTTCTTGCAGTCAACTTTTATTTAACTTTCTCTCAAAGGCTTTAGTTAAAATTTCTAAGTTCGCTAATTTCTTAATTTTAAAATCTCTAAAAATTTAGAAATCTTTGAAAATGGAAAAATTAAAAAAAATACGAATGAATTAGATTTATTTATCATTAAGAAAGTTCAACCATTTTGAAGTAAACGAAGTGTTGGCAGGACTTTTCTTTGAGAGAAAAGAAAGTATTTTCAGTTACACAGGTTTTGTTCCACTGTGCCTAACAGGAACACACAGGCAACAGTTTGGTTTTATTTTATTTTAACGAGTTCATATTTCAAAACGCTTTGCAACAAACGTAAAAGTTTCAGAATCCGCTGCAACTCTGTGCAGCTTCAAGCTTCACTCTTCGTGCGCCACCCCTGACACCACAAGCGCCAACAACAACTCCCAGTAACCCCCTCCCCCTCCCCCTCCTCCCCTCATCGTCCTCCTCCTTCACACGACAGCAAAGCTGGTCCGCCTGTTCAGACCTTCAGAGACTTTTAAGAATCCGTCAGTGTAAACTTTTCTGTGTCGTGTGACGTAGCGGTTGCGTTAGTATTGGTTGAACTATGGACTGCCTGCTGTCAGCCTCTACCACCACCACCACCAGCAGCAGCAACAACAACAACAACAACAACGGCAACAACAACGGCAACATCAACCACAATTCAAGCACCGCCAACCAATTCAAGCAAAATTTCTCACTGCCTGGAGAGGCAGCTGGCTGAACAGACGCTTCTGGTTGGTTGTTGCACGCTGAAACTCCGCGCCAACAACAACAGTAGCAACAACAACAACAGTAGCAACAGCAACAGCGAAACGAAGAGCAGCAGCAGCAACAGCGAAACGAAGAGCAGCAGCAACAACAACAACAAGAGAGAGTATACTGTTGCCAGAATATGTAAGAAACACAGACGAGTTGTTTTTCTTCTTTTGCTTGCGCGCTGAGTGAGGAGAGCAAAACATTTGTGGCTGCAGAGAATGAGAGAGAGTGAGAGCGGAAGAGATGAGGAGGGAGAATAACGCGAAGCACGAGGGATCAGCAAGGCAGCCGCCAGAGTCAGTCAGCCTCTCCGGCAAACGAACGAATTTTTATATACAGTAGAAAATTGGATTTTGAAACTTTTTCGATTGTTGTTGCAGAGGACGTTCATGGTGATGCGGCTGACGAAGATGATGGTAGTGGTGGTTGGTAGTTGTTGGTGGTGGTTGGTGGTGGTTGTTAGTGTTTGCTCGTTGTTGTTGTTGTTGTTGTCGTTGTTGTTGTTGTTGTTGTAGTCTTGTACTTTTGTGCGAATTAAGTTACAGTGGTCGCCAGAAATTCGTCGTCGAGGGTCGAAGTCATTCAGTCCTTCTGCAGCATTTAATTTTCATCCCTCGACGTTTGCTTCAATCACGTGTTGTTATTGTTGTTGTAGTAGTAGTGTTGTTGTTGTGTTGGTAGCGGTCGCGGTGACGGCGGCGGTGGCGGCGACTGTTTGTTGCCCAAATTTATTTGTTGAGATTCAAGTTGAATCAGTTGCAAGTGGAACTTCGATGCACGACGACGGCGACGCTAGCTAGCGACGACAACGCTGCCTCGAGTTTGTCGAGTTAAGCGTGACTTGAAATTCTTTGACGTTTCAACAATCAACAATCAAAAAGTAGAAATAGAAGTGTTTGAAAAAGCAACAATTAATTATTAATTGTTTTAATAATTACAAACATTACAAGTTTTTGTGTGATTTTTCCAAAAAAAGTTAGCGCAGATTTTGGTGAACACAATAAAAATCGCAACTAAATATTTTCAAAAGCGCTCGAAATCCCAAAGCGCAACATGAGTCTCCCCAGCGGAGTCGGCGTCGGCGTCGGCGTCGGCGTCGACATGCAGAATCTGATGTCACAGCATCCGGTTTTGGGCGCGTTGCCGCCCGCGTTTTTCTTGCGCGCCGCCACCGAACGCTATCAACGCACGCCGAAGTGCGCTCGCTGCCGCAATCATGGAGTCGTAAGTAGCTGGACGGCGATTTGGAGCCGCCGTTGCGTCGGCCGGCTCAGCGCCGCTTCACACTCGCGATCACGTGACCATCATCTGACCGATAGTGTGACCATCTTCTGACCGATAGTGTGACAGCCGCCTGCTGGAATTTCGAGCTTCGGGTGGCGCTCAGCTGCCGCCGGAATATAAAATTCGCGATCACTCTGAGAAATCAACGTCGCAAAATCCGATTTTAAGAGATTTTCAAGCGAAAAATGTTCATTATTGCTAGTTAGAATCAGGAGTTTCCTGAATTTTCATATAGTTTGCGCTTCGTTTTCCATTTCCCGCGAGTAGAAAATAATTAAAATAAATAAGAATTTTTCTGCGTTTCACTTTACATTATCGCAATTTTCTTTCTTAATAATTTAACTTTTTATCAGTTCAAAATATAATAAATTCTTGTTGTTGATACAATTGAAGTGAAAGAATAGCAAAGAATATCACAAAATTACACTTGAATTTGCCTTTAATGAGTTTTATTTATCGAAAGAATGAATGAGACCCATAAAAATTATCACGAATTTTCTGCAATTAACGCGATCAAACGAACTTCGTCAACATTCACATTTCAAGTGATTTCATCTCCGCGCTAAATCGAAATTACATAATTTCGCTCTTTCGTTATTTCGCGTGGAAATGCTTGCGTTGAAATTACATGATTTCAAAATTGTTGCAAATAAATTGCGCTTTAAATTAGACAAGAAATTAAATTTTATTTTAAAATCCAATATTTTTCCAAATTTCTACAAAATGTGTCAACTGCAGAAATGAAGTTATTTCGAGTCAGTGGACGCATATGAGGACGAGAATTTCAACTGAACTTTAAAATGAGACTAATTACAGCCGCGTATTCCCTCTCTCTGCCTCTCCCTGACTCTCACTGAGCGAGTATTTTTGCACTCAGCACTTCGTTACTTGCAGGTCAGCGCTCTCAAGGGTCACAAGCGTTACTGCAGATGGCGCGACTGTGTGTGCGCGAAATGCACGCTGATTGCGGAACGTCAACGCGTGATGGCTGCACAGGTATGAGAAGAAACGAGCGCTGCTCCCCCTCGTCACTCCAAACCTTCGCTCCTTCTCTCCTCCTCTCCACCAACCACTCCAGAGAATGTTGACGAAAGTGGAGCGCTCAGTATAATTTAACCAAATTAACTCTCTCCCCCCCCCCCCCCCCACCTCTCACACCCGCAGGTGGCACTGCGACGCCAGCAGGCTCAGGAAGAAAACGAAGCACGCGAACTGGGGCTGCTTTACACGAGCGTGCCTGCGTCTCAGCAAAGCGGCGGCGGCGGCGGCGGCAGCGGCAGCGGCGGCGAGAATGGATCCACCACGCCGCAGTCCAACATCGCCGGCGTGCAATCGTCCGGCGGCTTCCACTCCGGCATGCCTTCGCCGCCCAGCGACGGACTCGACGGGAGCAACCAGCAGCGCATGCAGTTCGGCGGCCACGACTCGGACACGGAAGCGCGAATGCGCTCCGAGCGGCTGTCGATGGCTTACTCGCCCGACCGCACGACGGACGTCGAGAGCCCGGGTAAGTGTGACGCGCAATGTGTAACGTGTAACACGTAACGTGTAACGTGTAACGCGTAACAAGTGTAACGTGTAACGCGTAACAAGTGTAACGTGTAACGTGTAACACGTAACGCGTAACGCGTAACAAGTGTAACGTTTGTAAAGCGCCACTGCAAGCCTTTGACGCCGGCGCTGGCAATTCTAAGCGTGCGGCTGGCGTCTCGCTTCAGTGAAGCGCGACTTTTGTTTTCTACTGCCGTCGCCGTCAACTCGAGAACGCGACGCCGCGATGTGTGAAAAAATTCCTTTAAACGATTTTTTTCACGATTTTCTCAAGTGTCGTAAAAGTGTGGAAAGTGAATGCGTTCGTCGGTGGCGGGGGGGGGATGCAAAAAGAAATGCAAACATAGCAGTGCAGCAGCACGTGAAGCGCGAATTACGAAGCTGGCGTGCGTAACAAAGGATTTTCTACAGCCAGCCAGCCACACACGGGTCCCTCAAGGACGCAAAGTGTTTGCAAACCCCTCGTGCAGCAGCTCGGAAGACTTGATGAAAATGTTGTTTTTGAAAGAAATCCGCCAACGTTATCCGTCCACGAACGGAATTAGAAAGAAAAAACATATGAATTCAGAGGAGACGATAATTGTAGCCACGCAGATTTAATTGTATTCGAAATTGTATAAAAATCTCATAACTTGCGATGAATAATGTGAATTTTCATGGCATTTTTCAAAGAAAAAACAATACAAAAATTTATAGCAGAGGAAACTTCTTCTTCTCCTTCTTCTTCTTCTTGTTGTCAAATGTTTTTAGTAAATTTAGGAATTTCTCAGGAATTCCTAACCGTTTCGCGAATTTGATCGGAGGACAAATTTTGCTACTCCACACTGAAGCGAACGGAAAGCCTTGAATAAAAGAATCTCGTTGTTCCCACGACAATCGTCTTGTTTTCGCTCTGCAAAAGTCCTTCAATGAGTTCACGAGTAGCAGCAAAGACTTCTGAGTGAGCTGCCTCGACATGTGAGACAGTGAAACTCAACACAATATCAATAAAACTTCACTTTTGCTACTTCGTCTCCCCCTCGATCATCTTGAAAAAGCATCCGTGGATGATTCTGGCAATTCTGGCAATTATTTCCAACACAAATAAAAAGTGATTCACTACGAAAATCATATCGAATAACTTCAATTTCGCCTGAGCTCGAGGACTGCAGGTACTCCAGGTTGCCTGGATATCCTGGCGAATGTGTTTGCCTTTCCCTCGACTCCTCAGCTGACAACTGAGGGAGAATTTCGAATTTTGTTTGCGTTTTGAAGGGATAAACCGGGCGTAAGCGTCGATTAAATTAATTTGTGCAGCAGCGAAGAAGGAAGACGCGTCCACGGACACTTGATCCTTGAGTGCGTGAGTGCAGGTCGCAGGTCGCATGTCGCAGGGTCGCAGGGTCGCTCGGACCCCACTTCAAAATGTATCGAGTTTTCGCCGTCGACGATTAAGGCAAACAATTCACGGTCGGCCGGCCGGTTCGAGCGGCAGTTCGCGCAGTTTTACTCGAGGGTGTCTGCGGTACTCGAGGGTGTCTGCGGTACTCGAGAGTGCCAGTGGCCCCACTTAATTGGGATGAGCAGTTGAGATGACTGAAGATGACTGCGTGTGGTCTGCAGGAGCAGCAGCAACTTCCTCGTGGAAGTTCCTCCCTTCTAACGTGTTTCCTCCCTTCTAATGTGTTTCCTTCTACGTTTTTGCTACTTGCAGGTTCGAAGCGCGCTCGCCTCTCCAACGAGACGGACCAGGACACCGGCTCCGAGTCCTCGCCGGGCAGCCCGCGCACCAAGGGCAGCACCTACAACGTGTGCGGCAACCTCTCGCCCGCACGCACCGGCCCACCCAGCTCGCCCGAGTCCGACCTCGACGTCGACTCCGCTCCCGACGAGGCCACCCCCGAGAACCTCAGCCTCAAGAAGGAGGACTCGAACTCGCCGCCCAGCACGCCCTGCAACGCGGACGGCCTGCAGCTCCTGCGTGGCTTCAGCAACGGCAACGGCCAGGGTTTCCTTCCGTACCACCACTCGCAGTTCCTGGCAGCCGCCGGCATGCCTGTGGTGCACCCGCACAGCCAACTTTCGCCTCACCAGCCGCACGCGCACGCGCACCCGCACCCGCACCCTCACCCGCACCACCACCACCATCACCACCAACATCACCAGCAACAGCAACAGCAGCAGCAACAGCAGCAGCAGCAGCCACCACCTCAGCCGCAGCAACACTTCCTCCCTCTCCAACATCAGCAGCAGCAGCAACACGTGGCCAGCCATCCCTCGCCGCCGCAACGCTCGCCCGTCGATATCCTGCAGCGCGTCTTCCCCAACCGCCGGCGCAGCGAGATCGAGCAACTGCTGCAGCGCTACCGCGGCGACGTGTTGCAGGCCATGGAGGCCATGCTGTCGGGCGAGGACATCTCGCAGGCGATCGCCACGGCAGCCGCGGCAGCCGCCGTCGCCGCCACTTCGCCCTCGAACGTGCCGCCGTCGCCGCCGTTCGCCCTCAAGTCGGCCTTCTCGCCGCTGGTGCCACCCTCCGTCTTCGGCTCGCCCACGCATCGCTATCCGCCCTTCATGCAGGCACACGCGAAACGCTTCCTTGCGGCTCCGTACGCGGGCACCGGCTACTTGCCGGGCGTCGTGGCAGCCGACATCGAGCAGTCGGAGTCGAACGGCGGCACCTCCGCCGATCGCAGCAGCAACGCCGGCGACTCGCAGGATTGAGAATGCAGTAGTAGCAGAGTGACTCCGCCGAGGCGACGTCTTCAGTCCCTTCGAGTAGCGAAATTGCGACTTGCGGACGTATTCTCACTTTCGTTCCGAGAACATCTGTAGTTATTTTGTACAGGAAATCGACGGGTTGGAGGCTGGAGGTCCTTTTTTTAGTTTAAGCCGTCGATCTAATGATTCGCTCAAGCATGATTCCCGCTTAAATAGAGCTAAATTAGGCACAGTGATGCGCACGAGGCGAGATAGTTGCCGTCATCGTCTCAATTTTGTGCCGAATTCGAGACGATAATCGATAATGAGGCGGCCGACAAGTAATTTGTGATTAAAACAGCATTTCTGCAGTCGAGACGATAACCGAGATGGTGATTGCATTTACACGCGTTGAATTCGAAACGATAACGACGATGAAGACCTCTTTTATTTTGAGGATGATCATCGAGCTCGATATATACGAAGCGATAATCGACAGCAAGATTTGCCTCTTTAAATCAATGGTAATCGAGCTCGGAATGGTTTTTTCAGTCGAAACGACATCTGAAATCGAGTCCGCTATTTTCTAATGAGAGCTCTTTTCAGTCTGGACCAGAATCAAAGTGAGATACGCCAAATCTCGGCGAATTCTCGATTGTGCGCATCGCTATTTAAGTAAGTCAAATAAAGTGAGCGATAAAGTAATGAATTGGTAATGAAACTTAGTTTAAATAATTGTGTATACGTGGAAGTCCTTGTTTTTAGTCATACATGAGTTGAAAATCTAACGAATTATATAGAACAGAATGTATTGTAAATTGACCAGATAACTTTACCAGTTGACTTTATTTAAACAATAAAAATTAAATGAAATCATAAATAACGTGAATTGTTTTATTTTTATGAACACAAAGCTACCGCTGCGGAATGGAACTTCACATTCCTTACCGATTCTGATAAAAATGGACCACATGATAGCGAAAAAGCTCACAAATATCGCAGTGGTATGCCAACATTTACCATATTTAATATTTCCAACCATTTAATATCGTCCAACCCTCATCAACACCATCATCATCCTCGCCATTCAATTATTAAAACTTGATTATGGTTTCCACGGTGCGAAATGCAACCATCGGTTGACCATCAATAGGTTTTTGTCGCTAGTTTGCTATTCTCGGATTGTGTTGACATTCCTCATGAGTTGGATGCGTGTAACTGATATTTTCACTGCTATTGTTGCGAGTATCTTCACATTCCCACTAATGATTCCACACAAAAACAAACTCTAGACAGTTTAGACCGAGATACCAATCTTCCCTTCATCCCAACGCAGAATCGCAATGTCCTTCGCCACCACTTTTCGCAGAAACTATAAAAGTGATAAAGGATTTCACACTACAAACCGGAAAATATCACTTTTCACTAAATGGAAAGAGAGGATTTTCTACTCCATTATTGTTCATTTAATCCGCGTATTTGTATTTAATTCCTTTGTTATTAAATTTCCTTTCTGGTTTTCACAATGGTTTTAAAATAATTTCGACATTAATTATCTATCGGATGAGTGCGTGCGGGTGCGATGAAGCTCATCAAAACAAATAATTAAATCAAACAAATTAATCAAGTGACAACCATCTGATGCGAGTGTCTATTGTGGTCATTTTTGGTCTTCGTCCCTCATTGTGTGTCAAAATATTATTTAAGCGTGCGAAATTGGATTCATGCATGCGGTCAAGGATGAGTGAGGCATTTTGATCTGTGATAATTTACGATGGATTTATAATAAATCCGAACGGAGGGAGAATGATGCGTCTCGATGTCGAGATGGCGTCCTTATTGAATGCAGATCGAGATGTCTTCTTCAGTCAAGAAGAGAAGCCGGGGAGAGAGAGAGAGAAACGAGATCAATACAGCCGTCTTCTCGTCTCTAATTGAAGGCGATAATTGAAGCCGAGACAGCTTTTTTAAGTCGAGATGAGACCGCGATCGAAGCAGACTTCTTGTTGTCCGAATTGGAGGTGATATTCGAGATCCAGAAGGCCGTTTTCAGGCGAGACTTGGAATGAGATCGATACAGCTTTTTCCCTCATGTCGAATCGAAGGCCCATCTCGGAACGTGTGGTTCCTACGGATTCTGAGAGGGTTACAGACCGTCGGTATATCAAATACAAACGCCAATATGATCCATAAATGCCAAATTGTTTTTTACAATAATTTATAAGCATGTTAAGTCACAATACAGGATGCATATTACGGCCAAATAAGGATAATGAGCGCAGATCCTCTTAATGGTTACCATATGGAATTGAAGAGCCTGAAAACAAAAGCCTGCCATCAGGATTTAAGTGGGTGGATGTCCAGAGCGGGTTAATTTTAAACTGCTGCTGCTGCTGCTGCTGCTGTTGCTGTGCGGGGAATGCATTCAGCAAAATCACCCGTAAAATAATACAATAAAATTACAGTGAACAATAGCAGTCGTCAAGCAGAGGGGGGGGGGGGGGGGGGATTGAGTGAAGGACACGTTGGAAGGATGCCATGCATACATAGACGGCAAAGAACATGAAGAACAGATGAGGGAAGAAACAGCGTGGTACAGGCAGCCGCTCCTCCTCCTCCACCTCTTTCTCCTCCACCTGCTCTTCCTCCTCCTCCACCTGCTCTTCCGCATCCTCTTCTTCTAAAACGCGGCTGATAAAGTCCGTGTCTTGTTGATTGGGTGGCAACGGGTTAAAAGTCAGCTGCAGTCATTGCAGCAGCAGCGGCAGCCAATGGAGGAGAGATTAATTCATTGAATCTTTTGTTTTGCCTGCAATTGAAGAGCACTGTACAACAGCAACAACAACAACAACAACAGAAACTACAGCAACAGCAGCAGCAGCAACAACAACAACAGCAGCAACAACAACAACAGCAACAGCAACAGCAACAACAGCGGCAACTTCTATCTGTCGTAACATTTCGCAACAAACATCCGCATGAATTTCGTATTTGGTACCCGGGGAGTACGAGTAACCATGACAATTCGACCCATTGCTGCGGGTGTTGTTGTTGTTGCTGGTGTTGCTGGTGTTGTTGTTGTTGCTATACTGTCGAATAGCAATTGTGTTCGACGGACGGTGAACGGAATGGTTGCGGGTGACGCCGAGTTCATTGCGGGCGGCATGGGTGACATAAAACACAAAAGTGTCATCATTGTTGGGATTGTCGATGATATCTGCGAACTCTCAGACCCAAACAGACAAATACTTCAGTTATTGTCTTTGAATTTTGAATGAGACTGCGAATTATGAAGGAATTGTTTTGCAGGTAGTTGTAATTTAATTAAATTTTAAACAATGGAGCAAAAATTATACATTGCAAGGGATAAAAGTCGAAATAAGACTTTTTTGTTGCAAGAATTAAATATTCCAACGAGTTGTTAATTTTTGGAAATTCAACATTTCTTCGCCTAGAAGAATCAATGAAGGAGAATTCGTAGTCAGATGTTAGATTTCAAGTGAGGAATTCTTAAGGAGTCACAATTAATATCACCGCTTTCTGAATGTAATCGATGCAGATTCCGCAAATGTCACAATTTTTTAATCTGCCAACTTGTCAGCCTGACATCGTTCGAAATCGTTTGTATTAATTTTTTTCGCTGAAAATACAAGCATATGCATTCACGAGAGAAATCCGCTCCCCCCCCCCAACCCTCAGAGGCGATTTAAAGTTAATATAAATTGTATTATCGCACGCCACCCACTGTGCAACACTTCAGCTGTCATTCAGTGTTACCACTTTGCTGCAATTGTATGCAGTCGTGATACTTTTTATTTCCTAAAAAAGTTTTTGGCAGTGGAGTTTGTGGATTTGATGTCTTTTTCGTCTTCAAAATTTTATGTAATAAAACGTTTTAATTATTAAAAAGCAAGCTTAGTTAAAACTTCTAAATATGTAAATAAATTCATCAATTCATACTTAAAATAAAGAAAATTATAAATTTCGTCTTACAAATGCTTAGAATTCCTTAATGTAGTAAAATAAAAGTTTTCAAATATTGTTGACTTGATTATTAACAAGATATTTATCGACTTATAAAATATGAAATGAAAATAAATGAAATAAAATGCGAAGTGTTGAATTTTATTTTACTCGGATCAAAACCATGAAATTTTGTAAAGATTTTTGAATCACAGAATATTTGGAAGAATCACAGTTAGATTATTTATTTTGTACCTTTTTGCTTACTTAATACCTTTTTTATATAAACTAATACGTTTTTTACTCATTTCGTATCTTTTATTTGGCAATTTTTTGTATGAATTTTAATAGATTTTTAATTTTTATCTGTCTTTTATAGCTATTTGATTTTTTTATATATTTTAATACCTTTTCCACTTATCTGATACCTTTTTTATTGATTTGATACCCTTTTATACATTCTAATTCCTTTTTTACTCATCCGATAATTTTTATTTATTTTTTATTTATTTATTTATTTATTTTTTTATTTATTTTTATTTATTTTTATTTATTTGTTTGTTGCTTTTTTATACTTTTTAATAGCTTTTTAACACGTTTGGCGATTTTTAACTTATTTCCTACCTTTTTATCTATTCTAATAACTTTTCTCTAATTTGCTACCTACTTTTCACTCACTTTGGTACGAAATAAAACTTTTGAATGGCAACCCTACTCGCCTTCCTCTTCCAGAAAAATAGACCTCCGCCTCCTCACGCCGCCCCTGCGAATCCTTGAAGTAACCATGGCGTGGTAATAATTTTAAAATTTGTATCTTATTAATAAAGCAGATCCCGCAAGCGCGTGCCGAGCGTAAAAACGGTTTTCAATGAAATTTTCCGGCGAGCGCATCCTTTCATTGTCGCCAGGACGCGCAGAACGCGCAGGACGCACAGGACGCACAGGACACGCGGAGCGCACTTCGCTAATCTGGCTGCCGGCAGATTACTGTCACCAAAACATATTTACACCGAACAATGTGAATTTATTTGCGAGCTCGAATTTTGACCTGCCGCACTCTGTGAGTCCAGATGCACTCTCACTCAGCCGGTCCTCAGTCAGCGGGAAATCCTTGCGTGTGCAAGGAAAGCGAGGGAAAATGAAGGTGGAGGAGGAGGGGGAAGGAGGGGGAAGGACGGCGCGGGAAGTGAAAAAAGGATGCTTAGCTCACCCCCTTCGTCGTGAAAGTACAACTGATTTCGATTTCGCCACGAAGTTGGAATCGCATTTTAATGCACAGAAATGACTGTTTCAGACAGGATCTCGAGATCGTCTCTTCCTTTGTATGGAATGGATTTTAAATTAAAAAATGAAAATTAAGTAATAAAGTCGAAACTCGAATAAATAACGCGATTAACTGTGTCTGTGATGTCGAAGCAAAAGATTACAAATTTTCCAAAGTTTGAAACTTCCTTGTGCACCAAAAAATGACCGCACAGTGGAGCAGAGATGCTGAGAAAAGTTTATTTATTGAGTTTTCATTTTAAACTGTAATTAAATGGATTTTATTGAGTTTTATTTATACATTTAAAAGTAGAAAAACCAACTTAGACGATTAAGAAATCGATTAGATGTTATTTTGTAAATTTTCGCCATTAATTAAAATATTTTTGTGTAAATTAATAATTTCATTATTTCATAACATTACAATGAGTTTATTAGAGCAACTAAAAACTCGTTTTAACCCTTCCATTCCCACTGTCACTCCACTGTAGCGCGGGCCGAACTCTTCTCTCCCGCAAACTTTACAATTAAGCGATCGTTTTTGTACGCAGAGTTTTAGTTTCGTGGTATTGTGTGACTCGCACTCGTAAATAATTCGAATAAATTAAATGCATCCGTTACAGAGAAATTCATCCCCCCCCCTAAATCTGCACCCTCGTAGCTGAACAAAAGCAACAACATCACTTAGCAAGCAAGGACAAAAAAACGGAATTCGTTGACGTTTATCCGCTGGAAATTGTTGGGCGAGGAATGCGAGGCGCGGAAGGATATTCAGGCCAAATGTTGCGCGTGTCTCTTTGTGGTTGAAACGTAATGAGGGGAGCTAAGAAGTTCATTAGATTTCATTTCGGAAGCGGACGAGGTACTCGAGTTCGTTTTAATATACTTTAGTTTTCAATGGTTGAAAATTTAATTTAATGTTATCGCAAGCTAAATAAATGAAGAGTTTCTATTTATTTGAAAAAAGTGAAGCAGGAAAAAAGGGTCAACAAAGATTAGAACAAAATCTGAAGTATCAATTTAAACCTTTTAGAATATTTTCAATTATTGCAATTATTGAAATCTAATTAAATTCAATTGAGAATATTTTCTCAGTTTATTAGAATTCTCGTCTAACCACCCACTTGAGTTTCTTTGCGCAAAACAACTCCGCAAAAACGAAACAAAACAAATTAAACCCGGACACTCAGTTACAAATGAAATCAACTCGCTAAAACTGAACACTTTGAAGGGGTTGCGGTTTGCGGTACTCGCATCAACACTCCCCACTGTCGCCCTCTCATTTCCAACTGATTTCCCTCAATCCAACTGTTCTCCTCCTACCCAAAACTGTCTCTGAATCAAACCCCCCACTTTAATTAACCTTCAACAGGCCATCCATTTCAATGTTGCCAGCACGTGTAGCTCCTTCCACACCCACAATTTTGCAAATGCCTAGAAAGACAAAAGGGATTTTCTTCTTGTAGGAGGAGAGATTGTTATATTTATTATTTAAATGATGGGCGTGTACGTCAGCCGATTCCCTTCATTATTAATAGTAAAATCATAGAAATTGATTTCGTAAATATTTCACTGCTTTTTCGAGGTGTTGTGCAAAAACACACGGATTTTTTTTCTTTTGTGGGACTTTCCAGCTTAGAAAATCGAAGGACTTACAAATAATGGAGATTTTTTTTATGCCATACAAGTATGGCAACACTGGTTCGTTAATCATCAGAAATTCAAAATTGAGGAGTTCACAGCTTCAGAGCTGTAAAATCGCTCTTGTTATACTCTTCGGATGGTGTTGCTGTGGGGTGGAGGGTGAGAACAGGGGGAGAACGGGGGGAGAACGGGGGGAGAACGGGGCGGAGAACGGGGCACTGGGGCAAAGGTTCGCCAGGGAAAAAATACATAAATAAAAATCCAGTGAAAACAGCAAATAAAATTTGTTTGGTGTTTGACGTGTCAGCCGCAGACATTCGCACACTCGATGACACAAAGCGTAGCGGGCGTCACGATGCTCCGTCGTATTCTGCCAGTGTTGCTTCTTGTCGTCCCTGCTGCTGGCTGACAGACAGGCAGACAGACAGGCAGACAGACAGACAGGAAGACAGACAGACTAACCGACTCCCTGCCAGTGGGAGGATTGAGTTCGTGTGGGGGTTGAGTTTGTTACGGTTATTATTGCGGTGTTATTCGTTGTTTGTTGCCGTCATCGTCGCCGTCATCGTCGCCGTCTTCTCCGCGTTGTCGTTCATTGCCAATAAGTGGGGTTGACTGGTTGACTGGTTGTCTGGCTGGCTGGCTGGCTGGCTGTCTGGCTGGCTGGTTGACTGGTTGTCTGGCTGGCTGGTTATGATGGTGGGGATGGTGGCGCGTTGAATGACGGTGCGGTTAATAATAGATTTGCCGGGAAGATGAAGATGGGGGACCAAAATGTCAAAGTGTAATTTTACGCTTGAAATGCTTTTGCATGCGCGTTTATTTCGATGGAGCGATTGTAGGACCATCACTGTTGTTGTTGCTGTGTGTGGTGGGTGAGAAGGATAATGATTACGTTTCGAATTAAATACATTTTATTAAATACCGTTGTGACATTTTTCAGGGTAGCGTAAAATTAATTTACACTCGCTTGTCATGATAATCTTCACGAGAGGATGGAGAGGATAAAACGCGTTATAAAATTTTTACAAACGTGAGGGAAAAATTAAATGGAAAACCATTTAAAAAACAAAGAAAAATTCAACATAAAAAATGAAGAGAAACGTATTTTCATTATGAATGCACCAGGAAGGGGGGGGGGGGAAAACAGGGGTCTGCACTAATAAAGAAAACTTAATTTTTAGTTTAGATGAGACAATCATCTCGTCTCATCGCGAAATCAAGACGATCATCGAGCTCGAGGCAGCCTTTTTCAAACGAGGCGAGAATTCGAGAATTAAGAAGGAAGATTTCAAGCCCTACTCATCCCCCCCCCCACTTCAAACTCTGTTCTGCCCTAATCATTAACGCTTCTTTTTTTATCTTCCAACATTCGAAACAGATTCTGCAGATTTCGTAATGATACAGTATAAATTTCTCCACACAATATCATTGAATAAAAGATTCTCTCGGGTTTTTCGTATTCCAAATCAATTTGCATCCGATAACCCATTTTTTCCGCTTCTTGGCTCCCAAACATGCGAATCGAGTTCTGCAGATTATTTGGAATTTTATTCAAATTTTATGACTTTCTATTGAGCGCGTGCAAGGCAGGCAGGCAGTTCAACTTGGGAGAAATGAAAGGGAAAAAAAGGAAGGAAGGGGAAAAGCTCAAGAAAGGGGAAAACTCAAGAAAAGGAGTCACGAAACAGTGCTGAGAAAATAAGAAAGTCATTTGAAACATGCATGCAACGTTTTTCTTCACTCAACACATTTGCATATCTTCACGCATTCCTTGGGTTGCCGGGGAGGGCGAGGGGGGAGGGTCCACCCAAACCTTTTATTCCTTCCTGCAATGATATCATTTTCAATATCCTTCTCTCATCTCCGTGTTTTTGGTTTTTCCCTTTCGTCCAAACGGTTGAGTTGTCTTGATGTTTTTGATGCTTTTTATGGTCGAACAAAATTGCTATATTTGGCTCGACAGCCATCATTCAGAAAAAGGATATTTTAAACTTTCTCTACAGTTTCTCCTTTCTACGTGTGGAATTGTGGAATTTTCTCAATGGCTGCTCGCCTTGTGGTGCCATTAAAGGCTGCCGCCAGAGAGGACGTCAGATATTGCAGATGGTTATTATTTTTATGAGCCGAAAACACATTAATATCTACGTGTTGACATTCTGAGAAACTTATTAAATGCGTTTATGAGCCCCGATAAAGTTGTGTTAATCGCGTTGTTATCGGGGAAATCCAGGCGCGGTGGTGAGAAATGGATTTTATTAATTGCTTAATTGATTTGTAAAAGTTGTGTGTAGTACAAGCTGCGTGCAAACTGCGCTGGAATTTATTGCCAGAGGGGGATAGAAATGGCATGACTTGCCACGAATTCCTTCACGTCAATTTCGGAAGAGTTGAAGAAGTTTCGAACGGGCGGCGGCAGCGGAAACCTCGAAATTCCTTCTCTATTCAAGGAATTTTAAAAATAATATTCCTTCTAGCAAAAAAAAAAAAAAAGAGTTTCTAAGTTATTTTTAATTCCTTTTAAGTTTTTATTTGTTTTGAAATGAAATATCTTCGTATATCGCATTATCTTCGTTTATCTGTGCAACTTGGATGTTCCACAAGATGCGGCATCTTAAATCGTCGAACCACAAGCGTTCTTCCGATCCGAAGTTTTTATTGTAAACATTTTCCTTTGTTCCAGCCAACAAAAGGCGGTACTCGTGCACAAAATGAAATTACCAAGAATATCATTTACTAGATATTCGGCTCATTGAGTTCCCTCTCACGAAGCACAAGAAATCGAAATTCATTACGTTTGTATTTCAAGGCAGCTGAATTGCGTGCCGAAAGGGTTTCGCCAGGACATGGCATTCAACCAACCAGCCGTCCACGACCCGTCGTCGCTCCTCTCTCGCCAACCGACCATCGTCATCGTCGTCGTCGTCCCCGTCGTCGTCGCCGTCATCGTCCCCGTCGTCGTCGTCGTCCCCGTCGTCATCCTCGTCGTCCTCATCGTCGTCTTCAAGGTACGCCGAGTCGCATTCATCATTCTCCACCGCTGCAATGAGTTTCGCATCATTCATTTGTGCGACTATTTTAGCGAGCATGTTGTGGAGGAGTTTATGAGAAATTCCTCCACTT
Organism: Sicus ferrugineus; assembly: GCA_922984085.1. Classification (NCBI taxonomy): domain Eukaryota; kingdom Metazoa; phylum Arthropoda; class Insecta; order Diptera; family Conopidae; genus Sicus; species Sicus ferrugineus. The sequence goes on from OV277352.1 coordinate 3,328,051, forward strand.
ACACTTCGCTGGCATATCTTGCGTCTAAAGTTTCGAATGTAAGAAATATTCAATTCACACACTTTGCACGGGGGAATTCTTGCGCTTGAAAAGTTCTCTCTCAGCACGTCAAATGCTGCTGAAATGCGTTGGCAAATTCCGTTTCAAGTTTATAAAAGCGAAAATGTCTGAGATTTCATTTAGTTGGATGAAATTTTCATTGCATAATCGAATGTTTCTCTTGCATTTTTCATTAACCGTCCGCGACGGAGAATCGCGCTCGCGACTAAACGACAAAAATCACAATTTTAAAAAATTCATACGACACAACTGCCGAATTTCGAACTATTCATTCTTAACGTCGGAGGTTCTCGATTTTCAACGCTCGATTTTGATTATGAACGACTGTAGTCGTGACTGCTGTCTCGTCGCAGTTGTCGTGTCGCATTTGTGTCGCATTTACGTTGTTTTTATTAGTGAACTACAAAGCTTTGAAAAGCATACAGAATTCTGTGTTCATTGATGTTCAGATTATTCAAGAAAACATCACTAAATCCACCGAATAGGAATTTCCATGCTTACGAAGTTTCAAAGCTGCATTTTTGCATGAAATCTCAAGAGAAAATGAAATCTCAAGAGAAAATTAACGATTTCAATGGAATTTTAACAAAATAAAAACTTATTTAATATTTATATATATGAAAACTTTATAAATTGATTAATAAGTAACGTTAAATTTCAATAAAATCTCAGAAAAGAAAATGGAAATACCAGAAAAAATAGCTGAAAAGGAAACATCCTGTCGCACAGCTGCGATTTCTCGTCCTGCTACTTCCTTGTTATGCTTTTTCTTTTAGTTATTTGATCTCGTTTTAATAGGAAAACCGCATCCACACGTGCAATTCGTCTATTGTCGAAATTTTTAATTCAATTTTCTCCCAAAATACGATAATTTTATGCGATTATTCGTGAAGTGAGAGCAATTATCCGCTGCAAGGATATGCTAGGAGGTGTCCTGCCAACGTCAACGGTAATGAGAAAGACAACAACGACAACAGCAACAACAGCAACAGCAGCAACAACAGCAACAACAACGACAACAGCAACAACAGCAACTCGAACAATAACAACAAATACGAGCATAACAATAATAATAGTAATAGAAACAACAACAACAACAACAACAGAAGAAGAAGAAGAATGGAAGCCCTCGCGAGAGGGAGGAAATATCAATTACAATTTCTATTGAGGAAATGAATGAATGAATGAAGGAGTGAAGGAGTGAGAATGCGTGAGATGAAGGAGAACAAAGCGAACAAAAGAAAAATGCATCAAAACTGCACACACACACACACACACACACACACACACACACATTCAAATAGATTCTCGAGAAAGGGAATTTTGGGAGTGCTTGAATTTCCGCGTCCTTTTTTCGTTCATTCGAAACGAACCGCGTGGGTGCGTTTTTTTTTTTTTTTTTTTTTTTTTTTTTTTTTTTTTTTTTGATTCGATGAAACTTTCAAAAAACGCGATTCGTAATTTAGTCAAATCGGTGTTGTTGTTGCTTTCTCCCCGCTCACGTCTTCCGTCTTTTCAGCTCGCCAAAAAAACAAACCGAAAAAAGAACTACAAGAATCTTGAACAATCCCGAGTTTAGCATTGCCATTGCCATGCTAGCAAATTCATTTGTTTCCACAATCTGTACAAAAAAGGAGGAACAAAGGATTCGCTGGCCTGGCATTCGCGCCGCCGCCGTCGCCGCCCGTCGCCGCTCGTCGCCGCCCGCCGCCGCCGTCGCCGTCGCCATACTGAAAAGAGCGGCGATCACCGCACCCCTGAGCCGCGCCCCCCCCCCCCCACCCCTCCCATTCCGCGCTCATTCTCAGCTGTGAGTGGCGAACGAACAATGAATTCTCGCTCCTCAACCACTCACGTCGTGAACGATTGCCGCCGATCTGCGCGCGCGCT